>JAAMXU010000367.1:0-36075 GCA_019693545.1 Chaetoceros muelleri | reverse complement strand
GAAGACGTGACGCGAAGTGACTTCGCGCTCGCGTCCGCGTCAGCCCATAAGGGAGGGCCTTATAATACGCCAAACGCTCGGCATACCTGTGCACGAAAAAATAGAACAAGGAAACAACATAAAATGATTTAATCAATTCATTGATACAACTAATCTCTAAAGGATATTATACAAATGATAAAGATCAAACTGTTTCATCATTTGAAGGTCATTGCTGTGGTTTTGCTAGCATTACTTTCATCATCAAGCTCCCGTCCAAGTCCTACTACTAGTAGTACTACTACGACTAGAGGAGGCACACTAGCAGCAAGAAGAAGGAGTGCAGAGGATGCTGCTGCTGATGTCATCAACATTCTTGCAGTTGGAGATTCCATGGCGGAGTATATGGGCCAATCTCTGGAATCATTTTGCCAAGGATCTGTGCTTTGGAACGCGGGTATCGGTGGAACTACTGCATTAGAGTGGGCATCGTATACCGTGGATGATGTGGATATAGCTGCAAAGTGCCCATTCTTGGACGACGAGGATTCCTCTTTAGCACAACCAGAATTTATTTCTTGGGATGCCGTTTACATCAGTGTCGGTGGAAATGATCTTATTGAAAGTGGATGTACTCTTTCGGCGGGAGAGATGAAACTTCGTATTGAAGCTGCCATCGAGAATATTGTTCGCAATCTTGCTCCGGGAGCATTGACGTATGTTTTGACTGGGTATTGCATGCCAACGCCTGACGGGAATGAATACATTAATTGGTCTGATTCAGAGGAATCAAACTGCCAGTCACCCTCTGATTACAAATCATTAATGAATGCAATATTCAATGACTTCTTGGGCGAAAATATAGATTTGCCACAAGGTACATCCCTTCAAGTTATGCACTCTCTTGAGGCATGTGGAGGATCAACATCATCCTTTAGCAGGGAAGAATATTTTCAAGATCCACTTCATTTGAATGCTTTTGGATACTGTGAATTCTTTTCAAAACCTGCCTTGCTGTCTGCATTGCAGTGTCAAAATGATGGCTTGGAAACTTATTACAACTGTGCCAAAGCGGAAATCTATGGTCTTGAAAACAACTGTATTACTGGTGATGGAAAATTGCCATCATCATTTTCTCAATCAAAGATATTGGTTCAGAAAGTGATTTTATGGTCCATGGGTACTTTGACTGCTATGTTGATAATTTGATGAGCAAGAACAGCATGATTTGTAGTGATGCCTCTTTTGATATTATGTTTTGGTAGGACCACACAAATAACCATGACTCTGATGAAAAATGTCTGACATAGTAGTATTAGTAGTATTAATAATATATGTAAAGATAAAACATATTAGAAAGTAAATAACATGAATAAGATAATAGCTTCATTTTATCTATATCCTTCACCATGGAAGACACTGGACTGGTGAGATACTTTTCCTCTTGAAGGATCTTGACAGCCAGCATTGGAAGCGGAGGACATGGTCAGCATCGTCACCGCATGGAACACAATCAAGTGGAGATGGTCCTGTGCTCTTTGTGTGAAGCAAATGCTTGTTGTGAGCAGATTCATGCAGCTTTCCATGTGGCAACATCTCTTGAAGTAGTATGTCAGTACCTCAGGGTAATGGATCCCACTCTTGAGGATACCTACCTTGCTCTCTGTATGGTGCCCATGTACTACAATCAAAACTCGACAATTGGAAGACCAAGTCTTGCTGGACTATGTCAATCCATTTGGGGAGCTATAAGCTTCTAATGTCTAGGCTATTTGTAGTTCCTATCATAGAATGCTAGAAGCATCTCCTGCACAGTTAGTGTTTGGTGGTGACATGTTATTCAACATAAAAACCTTAGCGAACTGGGATCTAGTTCACAAATAGAAACAAAATCAAGTTGTTTTTGACAATTCAAGAGGAAATAAATGCTGTATAGCCTATAAATATAAGGTGTGTCAGAAGGTCAATATGATCAACACCGACATTAAGCACAAATGTCAAGCTACTCATGATGAGGGTCCTTAGTATGAGATTACTGATGTGTTTACGAATGGAACTGTTTGTGTCCAAAAAAGCTTTAGTACTAATGAAAGAGTTAACATGTGGTGTATCACTTCTCTTTTTGATTTAGGTTTTCTTTTCGTCTTTTCTTTCCTCACTCATTGAATGTTTTGTATAATTTTTCCATCACAATTCTAAATTAAGTCTCTCTTTTTTGACCGTGTTCCACATCTGGGGGGCGAGTGCCGTGTAGCACGTACCTCTAGCTAGAGAGAGAGTCTAGCTTAGCTGAGGCAAAGGTATTGACAATTTCCTCACATTTCTATTTTGATGTGTCAAGTTGTCAAGCCCCAACCACACATCAGACGCACTGTGTACATAGAGACAGTTTTAGCCTTCGCGAGTGTCATAGTCAACATACTGGGATATCAACTACCGTAAAAATAGGAAACCCATTAATTAATCTTATTCTTCATTGAACATCATGCACGTTCTTGGTAATAACAAACAGATAATGCAAAACATTTACATAAAGCAATTGATCAAATGATAACTTCAAAAAAAATTAAAAACAATTTAATTGCCAATACTGCCATCATGGGATCACTAAGCTGCTGTGTGACAAGTTTCTGGATGGAAAGAAGAATGGCGTCGCTCGCTGACTGCTATGATACTACCATCATGAGTCAATCATCCCAGCGCAGTCTCTTGAAATGTACCACCAGGCGCCAAAAAGCTTTAGTTGGTCATGAGGTAAGCAACAGGAAAAGCGTTATGACATGGCACGATTCATTGAGTCGTTGCTCCACCACATTCAACACCACCAATAATTGTTATACTCACGTCGACAATAAGACTTCCAATCCCACGTTTTCTGACACTGTAGAAGCTGCGGGGATTTTTTCTCGATCCAGCGCAATTCACAACATTACCGAATCATTAATTCACTGGCTACCAATTGTTTGTATCATATGGATGATTTTCAAAGCCATCTACGATGACAAAAGTGCTCTGGATGATGATAAATCCAAGCACAGACAAAAGTCCTAAACTATATTACTGTAATAAAAATGTACTATAAATAATTCATTCCAGTAATTTTTTTCAATACTTTGAATTTATTTTGACAGAAATAGATTCGGAACAATACGGACACTGCCCAAATATTCGACCAAACCTAGTACTTGCTCCAGGTAACGACTGTAGCCATTCCAAGAGACAGCTTTCGTGGTAGGACCTTGCACAATTGGAATTGTTGCATGCAATATTAGGAATGACTGTTTTCCCACTGTCATCGTCCTCAACAGGAATTGCGTGAGAGTAGCAAACTCCACATTCCACAATAAAGTCAGAGCTGTTATCGTTGCTTTTAGATGGCAATACTAGATTGAAACAAGTTTCCAAATTTTCACGAATGGAAAGGGTCTCTGACCACTTTTGATTGTCCATCATTTTGGCATCAATCATACCTTTCTCGTCACCACTATTGGGACCTGTTGCATGAGCATCATCGAACGATATATAGGATTGATAAGAACTTCTCAAGTCATTTAATTGTTGAGCAGATCCAATGAATCTCATGGTTAATGGTACAGACCTTGGATTTTCAGGATCCACGGTAAAATGAATACTGAGACCAGTGCAAAGAGCAATTCGTCGTTCACAACAAGATCTATTTGACGGGAGGTAGGGTTCCAAAACCCATGTGTTGTTATCAACATCATCCATTTCATTCCAAAATGTTTGCAAGGCTGAGATGCAATCAATAAAATCCACCAATGCAAAAGATAATCCACATTGACCATTTTGTTGCATATTTGCAGTCCTATTCATCCATTTTGGCTCAAAGTTGTGTGGTAAATCATGACTCCAAATTGGTCCCATGGAAGGAAACGATGGATTCAGTTCTCCAATAAGGACATGGCACCTATGATTCTCATCGTGATACCGCATGGTTATCCTTGAAAGATCATCACTCAACTCTAATTGGTTTTCATTCTGTGACGTTTTCTGTTGAAGTAATTGATGCACTTGATGGCACTGAGAATAAAGAGCTTCATAATATCCCAAAGGTAAGCCACTACGTTCCAGACCAAGATCACAAGTCAGCAAACCAGTCGATTTGGAGTCTCTTTTCCTTTTCTCGCCTGCTATGGCATTGCCCGTCCTTACCATACGATGAACTCTTTGACAGTGCTGAGTTACAGCAGATATTAGTTCTTGCACGATAGCATCTGACTTTTGTAAAAATGATACCAAGTGTCCTTGCACTTTTGGACCTTTGGTTCCCTCGATATCCAAGGTCGCGGATGCATCCATGAGCCGATCTTTCAATCCCTTCATTTGTCCAACCGTGTCAAGAAGACGACAAACCCCCTTATCTAGATCATCTCTAACTTTTGAAACTTTACGACGATTGTCAAATAAACATATTTCATAATCCGTAAGATCCATATCGTTTTCTATCCAATCATCATCGTGATCAGGGAAACCAAACGGACACTCAGATACGAACTTTTGGACATTTAACATTGAAACATTGTCAATGTCGGGCTGGAACACTTTTTCGTTCCATGAGACAGAACCAGACGTGGATCTCTCGTCATCGTCAGTGGCTCTGGAGTGAATAAAAATTGGGCCGAATTCTTCCGTAAAAACACAGCTAGTGAGATTTGGTGTTATAGAGATAATGATAGCCGGTGATGACATTGCCGTAATTGTGACTACCTAGTAGTAGTTGTTCTTGCGTTTGATGTATTTGTACTGTACTATTGGTGCTGTGCGCAAATGAGAAGCGAGACACATTGCAGTACTGGCCCCTACGTGATGCATCAAGCCAAAGAAAAACAATAACAACGATGACATTGCGATTAGATAGATAACAGATAATCGCCTGGTTTGCTCAAAATATTCATCGGCGCGAGCTCTTTCTCAACACAACAACACTTTTGATGCTGTGATGAAAGCGGTAATATTGTTCGCACTCTTTCATATAAAGGCAATTGAAAGCTTTATTACATCGCCTGGCTGTTACCCAAGGACTAATACGCATTCGTCTTTGATTCGAGATGAAAAGAAGATAATAGAACTTCAATGTCAGCTACTGGGAATGAACTGTGCAACGCCTACTGATTTTACATTTAGCTGGACGGGATTTTCCAAACGAGGAGGAGAGACAGATGTGCACTGTCATGGGTGGGGCATTGTATTCTATGAAGGGAGGGGCATTCGAGCATTTCACGATAGTTCTCCAGCTAGCTCCTCTCCAATCGCCGAATTAGTTTCTCAGTATCCCATGAGGACACTCAATATGATGGCGCATATTCGATATGCTACGCAGGGAGAAGTTTGTTTGGAAAATGTCCATCCATTTCATAGAGAAATGTGGGGTATTCAGTGGACTTTTTGTCATAATGGCGATGTGCCTCTTTTCAAGGGTGCACGCGATGAAAAGCTTCCGTGGTTGGGGCAAAAACAAGGAGAACGGATTTATAATCCAGTGGGAGATACAGATAGCGAGCGAATGTTTTGTTCTATTTTAAATGCCCTGAAATGTAAATTTTCCACGTTGCCTTCACTACCAGTTTTACATGAGTATCTAAGAGAATTACTTCAGGAGATTGTCGATTACGATCAGGATCAAACTATTCTGAACTGTCTTTTAGGTTGCGGTCAATATATTCAATTTGCATATTCTTGGCCTGGAAGTAGGCCAGGATCCAATGTGTGGAATGGATTGCATTACGTTGTGCGAGAACCTCCTTTTAAGCGCGCTGCATTGTGTGATTGTGATTATGAGGTGGATTTCTCTCAACTTGCAGATGACGATAGTCGAGTGGCTGTGATTACAACCAAACCATTGACTCTAAATGAGGAGTGGGTTGAGTTTGAAAGGGGGCAGCTGATTCTATTCGATGAGGGGCTGCCGCATTTGTTGCCGGAAGATAGTATGGCATCGGAACTCTCAGGACACGGACTATGTTCGGATTGTCATCCATCGCATCCCAAAGGGTTGGAGGAAGATTTGCGTCGATTCAAAAACAAGCGTAGCATGTTGACATTTACGGGCGATGGCATTTAAAAAATATACAAATTCAGTGTTTACTGGTGCTATTATCAATGAAAAAAATATAGTTTCTTTCTTATCTCCTACTTGTTTTCGACATAGCATTTGTACACATGTATATCCGTTCATATCCCTAGAGACATGCACAACGGTTTATAGTTAATTCACCACTTCTTGGTGCACAAGTCAAAGACTCCCTCGATAAGGTCACTTCCTCTCTTAACAACAGCCTTCTCCATAGTCTCAGCATATGGGACTGGAGCGTCATCCATGCACAATCTCTTCACAGGTGCATCCAAAAGGTCGAACAATTCCTCCGATACTTGAGCGCTGATGGTAGCACCAACACCACCACTCTTTGTACTCTCATCAAGAATGCAGAGTTTGTTAGTACGAGCCAAACTCTTTGAAATGGTTTCCATATCAAGAGGCTTCAATGCACGAAGCTCAATAAGATCAATGTCGAATCCTTCCTCTTTGATAGCATCAATGGAAGCCTGGGCCTCTTTGACTCCATGAAGGTAAGTCAAGACAGTTACTGCATTTCTAGATTTGACAGCGCTCTCAGATGCCTCATGAAGTAATGCAGCCTTGTTAAGAGCCATGCAGTTGTCCAGTTCCACCTTACCCTTCGATTCTTTCATCATCTTCACTGGAGCGAAGAGGAAGCAAGGTCCATTATCGCGAATCATACTCTTTGTGATACCATAGGCAGCAGCAGGAGAGGCAGCTGTGCAGATCTTCAATCCAGGAATTCCCATTACATAAGCGTGCAAGGGCTGACTGTGCTCAGCTCCGAGAGCTTGATTGGGAGCAGTTCCTCCTGCACCAACAATGGTCATTGGCATGTCAAAGTGACCTCCGGTAGTGGCGTATGTGTTTCCAGCAGAACTCAACTCAGCCATACCATAAATACCAAAGTTTGTGTTCATCAATTCAACAATAGGACGGTAACCATTCATGGCTTCACCAAGAGCCTTTCCAATGAAATGTCCTTCATCAATGATCTCATCAGCTGCTCTGATCTGCCCATATGTCTGCTGAGTGAGTTTGGGAATATCATAAGAAGATCCCGCCTGAAGATCCTCGGCATGTATGGTGGTTCTTGGATCGCGAAGCATCTCCTCATGAATGGCAAGGTTGATGGCATCACCAATGGAAATTTCTCCTGCCATAGCTTTCTCGCGCAAGCTGTTGATGTGGGATTGAATGTTAGCCAATTTTTCGGGCCCGATGGTGCGAGAGTTAACAGCTTCGGTATATGCTGGTGCTTCTTTCGCATTGTAGTCAGTATCAGGAACATCTGGGTACTCAAGCTGTTTAGCCAACTCCATGGGAGGCATGTTGGACTCTTCAGCAAATTTCACTGCAGCTTTTACTTGTGCAAGGATCTCTTTTCTTGCTTCTTTCAATTCTTCTTCGGTGAACATACCGTTTGAAGTGTACTTTTGTTCGAATGCCTTGATAGGATCCTGTTCGGCCCTTGCCCAGGCCTTCTCGTCTTTACGGCCACGCTCGTGCTCTGGATCAGCAGGAGAGTGTCCATTGAAACGGTAAGTGTGCACCTGTAGCATTGCAGGTCCTTTTCCACTACGAATATAATCAATGACTGCCTTTCCTCCTTTGGCAACATCAACTGCATTGAGGCCATCGACTAAGAGTCCTGGGACTCCATAATGTTGTCCTTGTAAGTACACATTGTTGTTTTGTGCGATATCAGGTGTAAAGGTATTGATAGCTCTTCCGTTATCAATAGTGAGAATCAAAAGGGGCAGGTTGTCCTTTGAGGCTGCATTCAAAATTTCAGCCATGCGTCCATTCTGAGATCCTCCCTCACCAACAAATACCACACTAATACGGTCGTCATCTGCAGGTGGGGGGACGTCCTGCTTTTCATAACTTGCATCATCGGACAAGCCAAGTTCCCTATCAAGCAAGATACTTTTTGCAGCACCAGCTGCATAAGGAAGTTGCTCCGAAACAAGAGCCCATCCCCCTTGGAAATAGGTCGCTTTGTCAAAGATATGCATGGATCCTCCTGCTCCCTTGCATGTACCAGTCTCCTTCATCATGAGTTCTGCCATGACAGCACCAGGATCCACTCCACTGGCAATGGCATGAGTATGCTCGCGGTAATAAGAATACTTCTTGTCTCCATTTTTGATGGCATAATCTACAAGTCCCGGAACACTCTCCTGTCCATTATCAAGATGCATAAATCCACGAATCTTTCCCTGCATGTACGCCTGATTACATGCGTTTTCAAACGCACGAGCCAAGTTCATGGAGTTGTACAATTTGAGAAGAGCCTCCTTATCAGTTTCCAAAACATTGTAAGACTCAACTTCGTCGGGAGTGTATCCAAATCTCTCGACAAGCTACGACATTAAATATTGTGAGTCCCCTATTTGAAACGATATTTAAATATATAAATAACATTTTTAAATTTCCGAGACGCTACTTACCTGATCAGCAATATTGGACCATTTCATATCAAGTGGAGGGCGCATGGGAAGAAATGTCTCCTCTGCAGTCTTTCACGATGGAAAAAACAAAGGCAATGATTTTAGAACATAAAACAAAAATAACAAGCTGTGTTCAAACTGTATATAATTGTTATCAAAACTTACTTCCGTCTCAGAGACAGTAGCCGACATTTTCATTGTCATATCATACTTGGCAATATTATTTGATGCAAAAACATTTTGAATGCTACTTCTTCCGGTGTTGGGAGCAACGCTATGCGACAAAGGTCGAAAACAAAGAGGCTTATGAGTGACTTGACGAAACGTCGACCAAATTATTTCAAAGCATAAAACTTTATTCCACATAATAGACCAGAGTAATAAAAACCAAACAGTATAAAAGAACGACGTGACAGAATTCATCATACAAATCTATTGGAACTACTTCGATTCAGGATCCTCATTCTCTAAACTTTGTGTGGCAGGGAAGGAATTCATTACAGCAAAGTCTCTGGCAAATACGAAATACGCAGGGGTGAAATCTGACAAGAATTCTCGTGGCCGTTTATCATTCACTGGTATCATTACGTGGTGGGGAAAGCATCCAATGAATTCTCAACTGGCTGTAAACTGACGACGATACTCCTCGTATGAAGAACGTTCGTTTCTCTGTGGAAGATATAGGATACGCCCAACCGAATACCGAAGAAAAATGATCTACCGTCGTCTTTGGCTCTAGGGGAAAAAGAATGGAACAACTCGACACAGAAACAAAAGAAAATCAGGCGTAGAACAAATTTGAACTTACGAGAAAGCAGAGGCAGAGGCAGCACAGATGGCCGTGACAAGTGCTGTGCGACGAAAATACATTTTTTCTATTAGAAGAAGTGCTGTTCTGTGTTTGTAGTGTAGATATGGGTAGAGGGACCCTCTCTTTCTGGAGTTCGATATTAAATAATATTTTATAAAAAGGATACGTCGTGTACGATGGTTGATGAATGATCTTTCTCCGGTTGTTGTTTGTTGTTCAGCCTAAAATTCTTGGTCTTTTTGGCTCTTTTGTGGACCGACGTATTTGCTTGCGTACACATATTTGCGCGTAGGTACGTGTTTCTCGTCATTATTGTACAGTGTGTAGATACAAGTCGGTGCGAAGAGAGACGTTGCAGCCGGCCTGCCTGCACGCACACTCGCATTGAGTGGTACAGTAGGTGGTTATCAGGCAGTAGGAGTAGAACATTCTACGGTACCGGTACTTTAGTTCGAAGAGTTACGTGTACAGTAAAGTACCGGTACGTAGAAGGTACGGCGGTACTTTGACCACGTACCACCGTGATGTAGTCTGGGTAGAGGGGTACATGTGGGCACTATTGCAGCAACCAAGTTACATCCAGTACCTGGTACCGGTAATCGTAACGATCTCGCAGGTTATATTAATAACCCCCCAGGGGTACGCATGATATTGTGAATGAATCTACCGTACAATCTACAGGTACTTAGTCTTAGTTAAGCTGTACGTATCGAATTACAGTACACACGTAGACTTGTCCAATGAGTTCCGATGAGAAGACAGAGAAGAGGAAAAATCTTCATCACTATTACTACTGTTGCCGATACTAGCTAGTGACCACTTCTTTTTTCTGAAAGGAGGAAATACTTCTTTTGCCTTCTTTCTCATCTTGATTACTGCAATATCGGTTTACTGCAATGAGTGATGAACGAAAAACAGAATCGAATGCTCCGGCCGGAGAGAAAACTCCGCTGATGCAAGGTCCAGGAGGGCAGGTTAGTACGGCTTACTCTGCATACGCACTGTGTTTATTTACTGATGAATATTTTATCCGTCGGTCAAGGATCTACACTGCGCAATTCCTAATCTTTTTGTCCTTTTGATGTTTCTTCATTCAATGTCAATATTTTTGACTTCTTTCAAAACTAATGGGAAATTTCGTACTGCAGCCAGGGGAATATACTGTCCCGTTGAAAGGAGTGACCCCGCATTTGGGAAGCGTCCCCCACTCGACCCTGAAACCGGGACGAAAATCTATGCATGAAATGTCAAATTTGATGGAAGAGAACCAGGGAGGGTTGTTTCGGTCCACGAGCATCCCCAAAAGAATGACCAAATCTTACAGTGTCAGTGCCGATGGTAGAATACAGTACCGTACGCCGCTTCAAATGAGTCGACAGGAGCTATATGAAAATATACCATTCACTGCTGTCTTTGGTCTTCAGAAAAGGGAAAGGGACATGTCCATGGCAGTATCAAGTTATGCTGCTGACCTTGATGTTTTAGAAGCAGACCAAATATCCATGGCAAGGACGCAGAAACATTTGAGTACTCAAGAGCTTGCCATGAGACATTCTCAGGCCAGCCTATTGCTTTTGGAGGAGATTGAGCTGGACAATGTCATGGTAACAACTCCTCTTATATTTGCAGTTGTCGTAGCTGCCATGGGACAGTTTTTAGTAGGATACAATATTGGTGTGATGAATGCACCGGAAGGAGTGGTGTTTCCTGGTCATACCACGGCGCAGTGGTCGCTTGCTGTGGCTGCTTTTTGTTTTGGGGGACCTTTTGGAGCGAATTATGCAGGACAGTTGGCGGATACGAGGGGGCGTCGTGGAGCAATCTTGATTTGTACGTGGACCTTTTTATTGGGGGGTATTATCCAGACTTGTGCCATGAACATGTATTCCATCATCGCGGCCAGGTTTGTTATTGGTGTTGCCTCTGGTATATCGACAGTGATTGTTCCTATATATCTGGGAGAATTGGCACCACCGACGCTTCGAGGAACACTTGGTACTTTGACTCAATTTGCGTTGGTGGTGGGTATTTTGATTTCGGACTGTTTTGCCTTCCCGTTCGCTACTCGTGATAGGTGGCGTGCCCTGTTTGCTGTGACGGGAATTGTGGCTTTTCTTCAGTTGTTGTGTGCACCTTGGTTGCTGGAGAGCCCTAGATGGCTTTTGAGTAAAAAGCCAGAGTCACGAAAGGCTCGTTACATCATCAAGAAACTGCGAGGGCTAAGATACGACCATGAGGTGGAGACAGAAGTGGATCATTTTGTGAGTGCACTTCATTCTCAGGAGGTGTCTCATGAAGGCGAAAGTAAGACCATGGGTTTTATGGATATGATTTTAGACAAGAATGTTCGGATCCTGGTAGTGAGTTGCTTTGTTTTGCAGAGTGTGCAACAACTTTGTGGCATCAACGCAGTATTTTATTATTCTACATCATTCTTTGAAGGTGTGATTCCTAATCCGTTGATTGGAACAACCTTGGTCGGTGGTGTGAATGTGCTAGCAACTTATGCTGCTTTGCTCCTTATGGACAGCTGTGGAAGGAGAACGCTTCTTCTGTGGTCGTGTGCCGGAATGCTCTTTAGTTGCGTGGTCATTGTCGCCTCGCTTCTGGGATACTTTTCAAACATCACTGCTCTGAGTGCTGTGGTAACATACGTTATATTCTTTGAGATTGGTTTGGGACCGATTCCTTGGCTCATCGTTGCTGAAATGTTTGATGCCAAGTACGTTGCCACAGCCATGTCTGCGTCGTCTCAGCTAAATTGGTTTTTCAACTTTCTTGTTGGTTTGATATTTCCCTATCTACACAAGTACCTTGGGCCCTACTCATTTGCCCCCTTTGCAACAGTTCTATTCCTTGGCCTTACATTCACGGCTATTTGGCTCCCAGAAACACATGGAACTACACCTGAAGAGTTACAAGCTCAGCTTATTAAGAAAAATGAAAGCGTGATTTATCACAACATGAGTGTTGTAGACTTTGGTGGTGATGACATGCAGCAGCAGGGAAATCTTGGAGATGCCTGGCGCATTGCCATGGATCAAGTAAGAAAAGAAGAGGAGGAGGCAATGGACAATGGAACGTACAACTTTGGATTTAAGCCCATTGAAAAAATTGAGGAAATACCACCCGTTAGCGGCGGCTTCATGTCTGGGGCCTACTAAAGAGAGGCAGGCATGAGAATGTGATTTGCATTATACTCATTTTACATTGAAATCATTTCAAGTTTTTTCATCTTTGTGGCCCTTGGCGTCAAGTCAATGCACATATAAAATTAACTTCTCTGTGACTACGTACTTGGACCCAACCCCATTGTTTATTTCTTGATATCTCATACCGCATTTAATTATTTTTACTTCATTTGAGTTAATTCATAAAGTCACCGAAAAGATTAAATTGAAATTCATCGTCATTGTCCTCCTCCTCCCAACAATGATGTGTACCGTAATAGGGATAAAAAATCTCTTCTCCACATTCATAGCAAAAGTGAGTTCCACATTGTGTGCAATTCATATGAAAACACCCTTCGGACCGTTCAATGCCATTCCTACAGTTGGGGCACACATTTGCATGTTCTTGCACCCATAAGGATACCGACTGATCCACATTCCTACTCAATGCATAAGACTTGATCCAATGCCATTTCTCATGACACCTTTGTTGAATATCTGGAGTGGCATGAAGATACCGTTTGACCAACTTGAGCACTTGTGTCTCATCGCATTCCTGTCGATGATCAAATCCAAGTTGTTTCTTGTATATTCTCTTGAGACACAGTTCACAAAAACATGCACTGCACTCTTCACACCTCACAATTGTATTCGTAGCATAATTATTGAGTTTTCTCATTCCATCCTTTCGACATGCAACTCTTGGGCAAATGGATAACACATAACTGGGAGGAAAGTCAATATCCTTTTTCCAAGATAGAACTTTATCCATTTGTTCTTGACTCAACAAAAAATCACACATTCTTATTCCTTTTGGAACATTTCCCATAACATTCATATTCGCCTTACAGGATGGGATTGGACAAACAAATGGATTCACCCTGCAGGAATTAATCCCCTCCACAATGGTCTTGACGTACATATCCATACAGTCTCTACAGAAAAAGTGATCGCATGGGAGTTCTACTGTATCTTTGCTGCAAAGTTCCGTGCAGTAACAAATGGGACATTCATATTGAGTATAACGTTTCCAATGACGTTTCATGGCATGTCGTGCATAACGATGAATTTTGGGTGTATCAAATGGTACATCTTTGTTGTGAACTCGAATATCATCAATGACTCTGATTACATCACGATCATTGCTACTCTTCCACGGATGATCGTAATATCCAAAAGACGTTTCTTGAAATAATATCGCTGTATATCCATGCTGGTTATTATGGTCCATGATTTCAAAATATTCAAAGGCATCATGGGCTACAAAAGTACATATAGGAAAGGAAAAGAGTTCCTCGCGTAACAAATCGTTGGCACGGCTATTCATCCAACCTGTCCAAAGTTCCTTTTCTCCCATGGGCCACAATCTCGGATATTGTAGGATTTCAATGTGCACCGAATCAGGATAAGCTTCACAATCACTGGACGTATATCGAAATGTAACCTGTACAATGGGCGGATCGTCTAGTTCGCCCATGACTAAATATTGGAATCGAGGATTGATCCAATAGTCATCATCGTCATGGCGAGAAGAAGATCTGGATCCAGTTGCGCTACTACTGGCGTCCTCGTGTCCAGTAGTAGACTGTTTTTTATTGGGTGGTGATAGAATTCGAAAAGCCAACAATTGTTGACAGTTCAGTGGAATGTGCAAGGTTGCTTCTCCGTTTTTATTTTCGGCGACCACGTCATTGAAGAAAATCGCTCGTGTCGCCTGCCAATCGTAGTTTTCATCAAGATTTATTTCTTTTGCTTCCATAAATAATAAAACAATGGTACTAGTGCAAGAAGAAGCGCGGGGCAAAGTTACTTGCAGTTTACAATATGGTTTCTTTCTTCTTTTTTCTTGTAGCTATAGAGAGAGTTCGAGAGATAGAGAGCGGTAAGAAAGATGGAGGAGAGAGGAAATGAAAGGGAGATGCATTTAATGATCTTCACCTCCCAAGAGAATAAACTGAAGAGTTGTGAGTTTGAATAATTAGCAAGTGTAGATAGATAGGTTTAACTTTTGAGAATGAAGAGTGAATCCGTGTCTTATAGTTCTTCTCAGTGAATGTGTGTATCTCTCTCCTTTGTCTTCTTGCCGGTTGCCGTTCCACCGGTGGGATTTCATCCAGGATTCCTGATGCTTCTTGCTCCTTCTTCCTTCTTCCCCCCGTGCGTGACGATGGTGACGATCTTGTTTGCCTTGGTATGAATTACAGTTAGATTACAGTTCAATGTTTCATGTCTGTAACACCAAGGCATGAGGGATAAAAAGATGACGCCACCTGCGCATTTATTCTTCGTTGGAGGGCAGTGGCGTGGATTGGAGAGCCATTGTCATTCATTTTAAATTTTTTATAATATCATAGATCCATCATCGGGCATCATCTCTGAAGAAAGAAAAGAGTGACGGGTGTATACACACATTCCTTCCTTTATTAAGTAAGGTACCAAACTGCGAATGAATGCCTGCCTGATTGAGTACTTGCGCTAATAGAATCTCCATCGAACTGAAACAAACTCAATTCATCATCAATAAATCAAAATAAACATGAGGATACCCATCATCAAAAAATGCTTGATGCTGCTGCCGGGGATTATTTTCTACACCTCTTATCTCCTCCTCAGCACTACAGTCACTCATGCCTACTGTTCCTTGAACATTGTCACTCCCCCTGAAATATCCAGAGCCACAAAGTTACCAAACCAAATCTATCAATGGAGAAATCATCAGGTACGATATCAAGTAGCACATCCACCTGATTCGGTCCCATCCAAGGGATCGGCCGTCCTTGTCCACGGACTCTTTGTTAATAGTGATCATTGGAGGCATACACTTAAGGGATTGTCTGAAGCAGGATATACGGCCTATGCACTTGATCTACTAGGCTCGGGTTATTCTGCCAAACCGTCCCCTTCCTGCCCCAAGAGTCGAGAATTGGTCTGTGGGGAACTGCGTCGTTTTGGCGACGGACGAGAACAAGAAAAACAACAAGAATTAGTAGTAGGTGTCAAGAGAAATGTCGTTCTTGGCACCTCCAGTGGTGGGTCTAGGGTTGTGGCAGAAATTGATTTGAGACATCCATGTCAAAGTCCCTACAATTTTTACACTTGGTCAGAACAAGTGGCAGACTTTACCAAGGATGTGGTCCTGCCAGCACAGAAATCGAGACAGCAAGAACATGACAATCGAGTCACACTGGTTGCCAATTCCATTGGATCCATCACTTCGTTGCAAAGTGTATTGGACCATCCAGATTTTTACAATGGAGTATTTGTCGTCAATCCAAATTTTCGAGAGTTGCATAGTTCGGAAGTGCCATTGCCTCAATTGTCAATGCCAGTTATTCGATCTATCCAATCTCTGTTGCGTTCGAGAGGCAAGGGTCTTTTTGATATGTTGGCGAAACCAGATACGGTCAAGGCCATTTTGAGAGAACCTTATTTTGTCAGGGAAGCGATAGACGATGAGCTAATAGATGTCTTGTTGACACCACTTTTGACTCCGGGTGCTTCCGAGGTGGTGTTTGATACACTTTCTTACAGTGCAGGTCCTCTTCCAGAACAACAATTGAGAGAAGAAAGTTTTCCAAAGGAAAAGGTACCGGTGTGGATCTTGTATGGGGACAAGGACCCGTGGACGCCGGGTGCCAGAGTGGAAAAGATGGGGGATTTGGACAGTGTGGAAAGAGTGATTCGATTGGCCAATGTGGGACATTGTCCTCATGATGAAGCACCGCAAATGGTGAATCCGTTGTTGATTGAATTTATGGAACGGGTCCGAAACACTGGATGACCATGGCAGGTACAATCTTAAATAATATGATATGTACTATATGCAAATTCTATTAATGAATGTAGAAATGTGAAATATCAGAGGAATGATCCTACGACCAAACACATTGGAGTCACTGACCCTTTTTCATTACTTCTTGTTTGACATGTGTAGCTGTTTCTTGTAGTTTATCTTCCAATGTCGATTCATGATGTTTCTTGGTGACTACTGAGATAAACTTGTGAAAGAGACCACCTTCATTGAACAAGGATATTTTGAGGAACAAACCCATCATGACAAAGGCTGATACAAGGGAAACGACTCTTAGAGGCTTTGAAAAGTCTGTACAGGAATTCCAAATCATCTAGAGTAGCAGTGATAGATGGTGTGGGTGTGGATGTGACGGATGGAAATGAGTGAGCACCATGTGTCATGTGTTTGTTTCATGAACGTTGCCGTGGTCAGTCACGCCACGATCGAAACAAATAAGCTCGAAAAGAAGCAAAACATGGAAGGATTTAGGCAGTGTGTCTCTTACC
Organism: Chaetoceros muelleri; assembly: GCA_019693545.1. NCBI lineage: Eukaryota > Bacillariophyta > Thalassiosirophyceae > Chaetocerotales > Chaetocerotaceae > Chaetoceros > Chaetoceros muelleri. Next base: position 19,284 of record JAAMXU010000367.1, on the reverse strand, counting down.
TTAACCAAATCGACAGTCATGTCAAACAAATTATCCCAAGAATGGAGGGAGACGTTAATGTAAGAAAGGATACCTGCAAGGAGTGACAACCCATCTGCAAAAATCATTGCGAACTCCTCCCCCTTGTGTTTGGGAAAGATTCGATTGTGAATGATGTAGTGCAGATACACACCTCGAATAAAGGATAGGATGGATATGATGGAGCACCACTGTATGGCTGCATATTCAAAACGGAACTCTCTCATCATCAGTGTATACATTGAGTCTGCAACAGGATCGAACTCTCCTCGAGATATGGTAGACTCTGCCAGAGTTGCCGACAAGAGAATAATCAAGGAACATATAGCTGGGACCATGAAAGATATGCTACATTGTTGGGTGGCAAATTTTTCGATTCCTGTCAAGTTCTGTGTATCATGTTGGTGCATCATTTGGAAATGAATGTGGCAAGATATGGCTGCAAGGATCGCATAGGGCGTGCGATAGGATTCTATGAAATGAATAGCTTGATGGGAAAAGTCGTGAGGGGATGTTGGTGTGGATTCCATGGTTTGAATATTGAAAGTGTGTCTAAGGAGATTGAACATCATTTGTGTGACAAGATGGGGAAAGAAATAAACTTGATTGTCGTGAACAACACTGGCATCAACTGACACCTTGATGGATTTGATATCTTAGACGAATTCTTGAAATATGCCCTTTTTCTGATGGTCCGGTTCTCATAGATCCATTCAGAGTTCGTCCGTGCAGTATCTTTTCATTAGGCCGAAAACTCAGCATTCTCCTCTTCATGATTACCCTCAAAGTACCTCTGATTCCGATCCCCTATTTCTTCAACAGTTCCACTTGCACTGTTGTTCAAGATACTGATGGAATTCCCTTTGAGAGCCACTTGTTTCAAGAAATCTGTAAACTCAGCTGTTCGAACAATATCCTTATCAATCTCTTTCATCAATACAAGCAATGTAATTGTATAAATCAATAGTCCCAAATTAGATGTAAGAGAATACCATCTTTCGTAAAACAATTGACCAATTGAGAGTGCAATCGTCCCAAACATGGGAAAGAACCATGGATTGGCACACGAGGAATGTACTACCATTGAGGAATTGGATCCATATCTGTTCTTCCCACACCACAACGTGTTACATTTCATAAAGTATAATATGTTCCAGTATCACCCACAAGGTACATGATTATAAAATATAATTCAAAAAGTAATGACAAGTCAGAAGGGACATGATATTTCATAAAAAAAGCAATCTGTAATCTGTACCAAAACGACGACCAACCCACGTACCTCCATAAAGCAATACTCAAAAAGAAACTGCAAAATATTAAAACTGCTGTAGGTATCAAACTCATCAAAACATGCACCGAAAACATTTCAATTTCCGTAGCTTCATCATCCCACAATTTCCACCATCCAGTCCTTCCAGCTAATCTATCCAATTCATCAAAATCTTTCAATAAATCAAAATTAGCCGCTATCCCCAAAACCAAACATACCAATGCCAAAAATCGAATAAGATTTCGAAATACAAACGACTTTACAGGGGTAGAGAACACTCCCTGTACTCTTCTCCCCAACCTCCCCTCATCAAAGTACATACCACAGAAATGCACAGATCTTCTTTTATGGACAAGGTATGTCAGCTCGAATATCGTCACAAGATAAATTGGTACCTCCAACGCTTGGAGAAGGAATACGACTTTTACAGCACCATTATTATCCATTCGAGCTTGGATAATTGATCCACTTGCGGCGAGTGCGATATTTTCAATGGCACAAAAGAGACATGCAATAGGAAAGAGAAATCTAACGGAATAAAGTCGGTGGTAATGTCTTCGTGTATTGGTCCTGTAGAAGGCGTGAATTGATGAGAGAAGGTACAAGACACTCAACACTGCAAATAGTAATATTTGGAAGGTTGTAGGTTTCTCTGCGGAGTTGTCAATGAACGTCATTATGATTTTATAAAATTAAAAGGTTTCATCCAATTCTCTTGCTTGAATAAATACACACTTCAATCGAACGAAATTGTATCGAGCGCATTAGGCATTGTTAAGTTTTGTACCGTTATACTATTAGTGCTGTACTGTGTAGCTTTTACAGTTACCGGTAGTTTAGTTCTTCATTGGTTGAAATTGGAAATTGTCGTGATCCTGAAACTGTGCGTAGAATAGCAGTAATGCTGCACGTACCGTAGAGGACAGACCATCATGCAGTACACTGCGTTCACCAGCGATCCTTTTGACGCCATTGAAAAAGAGTGATTCATTCTTTGTTATATATACTGTATTACTCATTTCTTTTGTTTGACATGGATTAATAGATAGATGCAATACACTACACGCAATTATAACAAATATGAGTCCTACCCAAAAGAGTAGCAGCTACATAATAAACGACATGGAGACTTTCCAACTGCGTCGAGAAATAACCCGTTTCATGGCATTATTTTTGACAACAATATTCTTTCACATCAATAATGGCGATGCCTATTTTTTGACTCCACTAGTTCATTCCCAGTGCTGTGGAAGGGGTAGTCGGAGAGGCACAACTACAACACGTCCATGGAACAAAGGGTATGATGGTCTCTTGCCTTCAATATTTGCGAAAAGATCAGAATGGGATGAAGAATTTTACAAAGAAGAAGGATATGATTCGAAACAGGCAAAGGGTATGAGATCAAAAGGCAACAACCGAAGTATGTACGATGATTCCTCCTTTAGGAAAGAGGATGATTTCTATGGCAATTACAATGGCAAGAAATACAACGACGATTATGATTACGACTACGACGACGATGATGATGGCATTTTGGGGTATGAAGATGAGTACGATGATGACAACATGGAGGTGCCACAAAATGAATGGGAGTGGGAAAGCTATCAGAAATCCACACACATCTACTTACCTCCAACCACTCAAGTTCCCAAAGCCATCATCCATTTCATTGGGGGGACGTTGTTTGGTTCTTATCCATTGCAATTTTACAAACAGTTATTGGAACGAGTTGCCCGTTTATCGAATTCAATCGTCGTTGCAACATCGATTCCTGTCACACTCACAAAAAATCCACTCAATCACTTTCAATTGGCGAAAAATATTGCTATAGATTTTAACAAGGCCTATCGATATGTAATTGTGGATGAATACGGTGAAGACGTGGCAAGTGAAATGAAAATTGTTGGATTGGGTCATAGTCTAGGGAGTAGGCTTCAAATGATTATTAGTACTTCCAAGAAACTCAAACGAATAGGGTTTGAACGTGATGGTAACATTTTCATTGCATTTAACAACTATAACGCATATGCATCTGTGCCGGGAGTGAAACGGTTGGAAAGTGAGATTCAAGAAACATTCAATGGGGGATACAGTCGAAATTACAACCGTGCTAAATATCGGAAAAAGTCTGAATATGAAATTGGTTTGACTGATGTAGTAAATGCTGTATCGGATGGGATCCAGGAGCAGGTGCAATCACTTAAAATTTCGATTACTCCTGATTTGGATAAGACTGCTTTGGAATTTCAGCCTACGCCACAACAACTTTGGGATGGCATTGATAAAAATTACAGTGTGAATAAGACCTTGGTGGTACAGTTTGACCAAGATTTGATTGATCAAAGCTCCAGGTTGGCTACGGCAATTCTAGAAAGCGAGGGATACAAAAACAATGACATTCTAGCAGATGGTGGAAGGAATATTTCTGCGTCTGTCTTGGGTCATAATACTACCGATGTTGGCCATGCTGGTAATACCACCATATCTAGCAAAACTGTTCAAGACGAGGACTCTGTTGTTGGAAGGATCAACAAAGATATCAAATTCGCTAGACTTAGAGGTACACATCTATCGCCAGTATCGTACTCAGATACATTTGTCGTGCAAGCAATTAAACGGGCGGGTGCTTTAGGCCAAGATAAGATATTGCAGGAGGCCATACAAGAGGAAAATGATTATCGACCATCTTCCCAGAAATTGAGGACGCGTGTTCAGAACCAGGATATGGGAAACTTGAGTTGTGCTATAGCTCGATATGTGTCAGATAAAATAATTGACATCGAATAGATCTGACTCTTTGCAGAGGAAAAGATCGTAAAACACTCTAACATAAATATCGATAGACTCAATTAAGTGAATTTCATTATCTAAATTAACAAGGAATAGGTTCATGGCCCTTTTACCAAAATCACCAACTAGAGATGATCGATCTTATGATCGTTTTGTCATAATGAGATTTGAAAGAAATCTCATCGAACTGCAGCGGCGTAAAACTTATTAGCCTCTTTCTTTTTCCCGCATCTTCTCAGTACTGCTGCCATTGAAACCAGAGTGATGGCCACAGAAGGATGATCGTCCCCCAGAGCATTTCTTCTCACTACGAGCACCTCCTTGAAGCATTCCATAGCTTTGGTATAATCCTTTTTCCTTCTGTATACACCGCCAATATTGTGCAGAGTTCTTACTGTGTCCAAATGATCACGACCGAGATTTTTCTCGAAAGTCATGTGTGCCTTTATGTAGAATTGCAACGCGGAATCCCAGTCATCCTTGTGGCGGTGACAGACGCCAATATTATGAAGAGTCTTGGCGACTTCTATATGATCTTCTCCTAATGTGTTTATTTGTATGTCAAGGGCGTCGTGAAAAGAGGAGAGGGCAGCATCTAATTCTCCTTTAGATGTGTAAACACCTCCAACACGGTTAAAGGATAGGGCTAGGGCTTCAACTGCGGCCTTCTTTCGACTTTTATCGACGTTTTCAATACTTAAATCAGAGATATATTGTCGAAGAAAAACTTCTGATGCTTTATATGCTCGAAGAGCATCGTTCTTTTCGCCACATTTTCCATGTATATCGCCCATTTTTGTTAGGATCGATCCTATATATTGATGAGTATCCGATATTTGATGAACATAGTCTCGGGCCACCTGAACATAAAAGAAACCATCGCAATCGTCTGAATTATCTAGAAGACGAGGTTCTTCAACTCCCGAATGAAGGAAGCACAAGTACAACGCATGCTTATAGAATTCCATAGCATCTTGATCCCAATCTTGCTTTTGGCAGTACTTCCCAATAGTATAGAGCGCTCTTCCTCCGTCTGAAAGAATAATCTTTGGTTGTATTGCTTGTAACTTAGAATCCGATACTTGGGATGTATCGTGATTATTTTGACAATGAGAATGACTATCGACGTTGATAACATTTTCTTCATTACTTTTTCCAATGTCTTCTCCTATAACGTCAAAGCCAACCATTTGAATCCCACAAAGCTCTAATACACATTTCTCAAAAATTTCAAAGGAGTCAATTGCAACACTATCAAAGTCTTCTCCGTCAGCAAAATAAGCCGTTGAAGGCATTGATGCCTCGAGTGAAGTTCTCTCCGCTTCAATTTTTTCAATGTCTTTTGTCACCTTATGATACATGCAGACAAAGTCTAATACATGAACTCTGGAAGCGTAAACAGCGCCAAGCTTGCTTATCCTTCGAGATAAGAATCTTTCATCACGAAGAGTTGCGACAGCTTGTTGAATAAGCGATGTTTTTATCAAATGACGAGGAAGCGTTTCAAATGCATTATTCCCTGTAGGTTTTCCTGATTTATTCTTTTTGAAAGATTGAGATATTGATCCATTGCTTGTCAAAGTAGAGCGTAGGTTTTGATTGCGTTCTACGATTATATCTGCAGTCGATTGGCTGATGGACAAATCGCAAATTGAAAAGCCCATACTTCTTCCCGAAGTGCTGTAGGGACCTAAACTTTGATATTCACTAGAATCACTCTGTGAAAACATTGAACTGGACTCGATTGATTTATCATCGGCATCATCAGGTTTAGGATTATCATCATTACTGGCATTGTGACTCTTGATAGCCACTGGATTTTCTTCTTCGTCGAGCTCATTCATCATTTGCTCGAATTCAAAATTTGGGTCGGTCGCTTCATCTTTCGTGCGTTGCTCACGGTTATTACCCTCCCCACTTCTCTTTATCTTATTCTGGGCGTCATCGTCATCTGCCGATCCAAAGGAAAGTTCATCATCCCCATTTTCCTCTTCTCCATAGATTCCACCGAACAGTCTCTTTGGTTTAGGAGGAGACAAAGGAACGCAATCAAGTGAAGGATTTATTGACTTGGATGATTGTTTCCATTCCTCTTCAAGTGCTACAAATCCAGCATGTAGATCATTGATGAATCGTTTGGAGTCATCTTTTGCCGTATCACTCTCTGCAATCGATTTTTCTTTTTCGGATTCATCTTCGTCAGATTCATCTTCTTGTTCTTCTAAGATTGGTGTTATCTCAAATAGAGATTTTGAAGATATATCTTCACTGTCTAACTCCTCCACAAGCCTTTTGAGTTCATCCAATTCTTCGCACCTTTCCATATTTTCAAGATCTGAAAATGAATTTACATCTTCATCGTCATCTTCGTCCTTGAAAGACCCAAGTGACTCATCATCTTGTCCCACTTGGTTGTGATTGTTATCATGATGGAACAAATCTTGCGAATGTGCAATTGAATCTTGATCGCACGTAGATGGAGTCACTACGGTAATAGATTTTTTCCATTCTTCCTCCAGAGCCATGAATCCTTGGTGTATATTATTGGTATATCTTTGTGTCGTGGAATCATCCGTCTGGCTATCTGGACTTGTACAGTTTTGTCTTTGAGCATGCAGTTCAGAATTTTCTATATCATCAGCTTGCGTACTGTTACATGAATGTTCGAGGTTTGATTCAATTAAGTCAGTGACTGTTTTTGGAGATTCTTCTTCATCTTTGGACAGATTCGGTGCTGAATAATTTTTCAAATTCTCTGCATTCATGATCTGTACAGACTGAATTGTAGAATTTAAAGGCAGTTCCACATCATTTCTTGTACTAGTGCTTTGTACTAATGGTTCTTTCCGCAACTTTGCCTCCTCCGGTGTAGTGCAGATAGAGCTTTCGGTGTTATCATGGGCAGAAACTGAAGACCGTTTGCTATTCAGGTCAACTTTGATGATTCCTCTTTTGCGTCGAATCTTCATTTCACGGGCGACTTGAATTCGATTCTTAGTTGGCTTGGAAACATCCGCATTGGATTTTTTTGTGTCATGTATTGGATATATTATTTCCGTCACATTGCCGTGTATAGGCTTCGTCTGGGAACTAGAATTCCCCATGCTGCTGTATTATTATTGCTATTTATCAGTGAATTGAATATATCTACAAAGGCGTTCAACTTTCAGCTACCGCCAACATGTACCGTCCAAAATGATTGCAGAAGAATCGGCAATTGAATTGATTTGAGAAAATATGATATATCTATCTCGGTGTCACTTGAGTCGGGATTTGAGAATCTTAGTGGATCATGCGTGCGTCGGTTACCCGAATTCCTTGCAAACTAAAGCCGTTTGATATCGATCGTTTCTTTGCAACCAACAAACCTTTACTTCAAGCGAGTGAGCACTATTTAAATTTCCACGAGTCAACAAAAGATAATCCTCTTGTAACGTGCACTCCGTCCTTTTTAATAGTAGCGATTGTCGTAATTATTCAATCCTCTTGAGATTGTAGACTGATAAGATGTTAGACGTTGCTGCCACTCTGCAACTCCATAAAGAACAAAAGCCTGTAGAGAGTGTACTGTGTCGTGCGTAGAATGCTTCGCATACCGCCGGTGCACCATGGGGGTGGTCGTGTTTGGGTGTTTGGGATGAAAAAGGGCGCCACGCAGTCATCTTGTCTAAGCTAAAATTTGTTACATGAGCGATGGTCTCTTCCATATAAGGCTAGTTTAGCTTCTACCGACCCCTCGCGGTTCATAATTTTAATTTTGTTCGGTTGTACACTCTGTGTACTGTGCTCTACAGTTAACGTACTGTGCAGTAGTTTTGGTCTACACAAGTGTATCGTATTTCTATCGTACTGTACGTCTCATGTGTGTGGCATGTGGCATTGAGTCAAGAACAGAAATCTTGACATCTCACCCATCATCCAAAAACATCCAAACACCACATGCGTGAAACAATTCAACTTGAACCTTCCTTCCCGTCCCTTCCCCCCCAACGTGCCTTGCTTCATAATATTTACCCACTCTTCAGAAATTGTGCTTTATCCGGGATCGATTGCATGAATTGACTTTTAAACTGTTACACTCATGCTTCCAAACAAATATTCTTTGCTGAAAATGCTGCTGCTTTTCCCAGTGGGGCTTTCATTGAATTTCATTTTTGCCTTCGACGTCCCAAACAGAGTCGCTCCACCAAGGTCAATGGCTGTGTCTCCCTGCCGAAGCTCGTCTCACCCTTGTCCAGTGACACTCTATTCGAAATTTCCAAGGTCTAGTGTACTACAATCTTCTCTCGCCTTATCCTCGAAATCCCTCGAGGAACCAAAGTGTCCAGTGACAAAATTTGGAAATAAAATTACGAGAAATCTTGCATGGGCCGATAAACACATTCTCAGTCGAATCATCAAACTTGCAAATCACACACCAGCTCTATTGTCATTGTCTTACTTTGGTCTGGTGAGTATGGCATCCATGATGGTGATGGGTCCCATGAAACCCGGTTCAGACGCTACCTTGTCCTCTGTATTGACGAAAACTGTTGGTCCGACGAGCAATGCGGCATTTGCAGCCTTGTTTCCTACCCTGGTGACCCCTGCCAGTTTTGTCTTTTTGGTCTGGCCACTCATTGCGATTTTACAGTTGATAACTCTATCGATATCGGCCTTGCTTCCTGACAAGGAGGTTATTTTGACACAAGATGATTTGAGTGTCTTGACCTTGGCCAATTTGTGTTCTTCTGCTTGGTTATTTGCTTCATCCAATGCACAACCTGGAAATCTTCCCCTTGCATCAACTTTGATTTTGCCCTTGGTGCCAATTTTCAGTGGATATTCATTACGAAATGAACCGAAATATATATTGTGGGCAAATCAAATTTATTGCAGTTTTACTATTTTGGCGAGTATACTTGCATTTACAGTGGAGGTTCAACATGGAGGTCGACTGCCCCTGATTGGAAAGATTGGACCTGAACTGGCAGGTACCGTTTTTCTTGGCTTGTATTCCCTAAGTAGTTTGGCAGTGGCCAAAAAGTCAGGAGCGAAGCGTTTCGTTAACTTTACTGCTCTTACCGGTATTCTTTACCGTCGTATCGTTGACGTAATTGGAGCAGGAACGGGATTATGGACTGGACTTAGTTCGCTTATCCTTTCGTTTACATTCCTGGGAACCGTTGGTTGTTGGTTCTGGTCTTTGAGGGAACTTTTTCCATCAAAGTCATCGTGAAAAGGGAAATGTACTGTATAGAAAGAAAAAGAATGTAATGCGTGTGTAAATATAATCATTTGAAGCTATACGGCATGCGGCCATGACAATGCCGATAATCTTAATTATTTACATCTAGATATTGCGTGGAATAAACTGAAAAGTTGCGTTCGTCGGTAGCAGGCGTTTCTCCAATCCACACACCAATAGAGAAAGAAAACTCAAAACACTGAGGTGTTGGTGCCAATCATGCCTTGTAGCTAATCTACCTCTTGAGCACTCGAGCGCACGATTGTATTCACAATAGAAGATTATTCTCAAGGGAGCAAATGTATCAAGACGAGTTTCCTGAATTTTGTACCAACTCTGCTCGAAGTTGTTGAGTGAATTCATCGTCAATATCATCATCATCCCAGTTGTCCTGCGCAAAAAATGAATACTTTTGTTAGCACCGATTCAATCGAATCATAAATTCTAATTGTCACAATTTCCTTTCATACCTGCCATTGTTGGGCATCTTCCACATCTTCGTCCTCATCGCCCCAGTTGCAATTTTCGAATTCTTCGAATTCGTCATCTTCTTCAATAGCCTCTGCAACAGGCGGTGCCTCATTGGTCGCAGAAGATGACTGGGGGTCGGCTTTGGGATCAACTGATGATTGTTTCTTCTGATCAGTCATATTTATTATTTGTGTCAAATAGTTTATTGATATTACTACTTGCTATTGGATTGAGGATCTGCGCTGAACAGGAAAGGTGGCCCGTTGGTTCTTTCTGTGTATTCTTGGGTATTTTGTTGATTATTGAGTGCTTGCGTTTGTTGTCCGTTTGACTCTCCGTTCTCGGCTCTTCGCTCTTCCGGCGGCTCCGGGTCCGGGATAGAGGCAATAAAATGGAAAGATGTGCGACGAATGTTGTGGGCTGTTGCTTGTATTTATTAAGGGGGGGGGGCGCCCTCCCCCCCCTACCTACACGAGCACTGGGCGAATATTTGTGTAAAAAATGTAAAAAATAAATATTTGAAAACAAAAACAAAAAAACTAAAAAGAGTAGAAACAATGATACGGAGTTCTAAATAACAATACAGCTTTCCCTGTTTCCCTGTCACACCAAGAAAGTTACCTCAAATACTATAATGATGAAAAGAAAAATCCATACAGTACATGTAATCGTTGATGGAAAAATAGACAACTACATTGTTTTTCATCATAGCCACTCAGAATCAGCACTACAACTACAAGGGGGAGAAGAAGAAGAATTCAATCTAGATCACGTTAAACATGAACCCAATGATAGCTTAGAAATGTTCTTGAAACAAACATCAAAAAGAATGAATGATCCCATTTCTTTATCATCTATTTTTCTAGGAGATGCACAATATCAAACTTTATTCTGGAACTCAGATGATGAGATTCTGTCAGCTGCTGTGGATACTCTTGGATTCTCAAATTGGGAATGCATTTCACAAATCTGGTTTGAAAACAAGAAGACAGATGACCAATGTTTCAAAAGATCCATTGAGCTCAAATTAAAATCGAAGAATCATAGAAAAATAATATCATACGACAATAATAGTAAGAATATTATAAACCTAGAAAGCAAGGTTGAAGTAGATTCAAAGATGTCCAACAAGAAGTCACACAGGCAACTGGAGGCATTGGAGACACGGCGATTATTTGGTAAAGAACGAAATGAATGGGAGCTCAATATCATTAATCAGGCATATATTGTGGGGAAAAGCAATCTAAAAACGATTCTAGAAATGAACTGTGTCAGTGATGCAATGGCAGTCGGTAAAGAAACCAGCATTTCTTTTTCATCACTTGCTGTACTAATGAAGGAATTACCCAGACCAGAGTGGTTGGCAGACACTACCAGTGTCATACATTACTTTTCTCCTCTAAAAAAGCCCCCAAAATCTATTGAAGAATTGGAAGATTCAAAGGTGCTCTCACCAATTTGGGTTCTTGAAGAAGATATGTTTTTCCATGATGCTGGTAATAGCTCCAACATCTCACCATCACCAGCCCTGTTTGATAATCCATTTCAAAGTAATATCATGATGGAATCTGTGAGACAATCTGAAAGCACTGCTGCGCCAGAGCAAGAACCTAATGACAACCTTCATTATGTGCTCAATCTCAAGTCAACTTATTTTCAAGATATCCTAGAAAATTCATTGAAAGATGAAATCAATAGCATTACACCAATGAAAAGGAGCCATGAGGAATACATGTTAAATGCTGCAGATGAAAATGCAAAATTAGAGCATTTCAATTCTCCACCTTTGCAAAATTCATTTCTGCCTATCACACTTTCACCAGCACCACCAGTCAAACAAATAAGACCAAGACCAAAGCAATTCTTTTTCATTCGTTAGTAACAACAGAGCAGAGTGAGCAGTAACAGTCCTGGTCAGCAGCATCAAAATAATTTCACAAGAAAGTATTGATATTAGATTTAATCTGTGTCATTTTTTCCCGATCAAAAATAAAACATCAAAACCACATGGAAGAAATAGTGAGATGACAGTGTAGTAGAATAGTACAGTAGTAGAAGGTGTCATTATTTCCCTCAACCGTATCTGGTAGGGACAGTCTAATCACAGTGACGAACACTGTGAATGCTGACGATGATTTAGCTTATTCACCATATAGAAATCATTCTCAATATTCTAAACCACCCACCGCGACAATCATCAATCCACCATCTTCTTCCTACCTACCATAAAACAAAGCGACACCAACCATCATGAGGTCATGTCTAATATTCACACTATTTTTTCACTTTACAGGGGCCTTTACTCTGAATATCAAAACATCCTTACTTGCGCCTCATCAAAACGATATCTCACCCCTTTTTCGACGATATGAGCGTCTTAGTACTCACTGTGAAGCCTACCCACCACGAAAGAATCGAAAAGGCTCTTCCTCGGATGAAAATAACAATGAAATCGACGATGAGGACGATTATGAATCCATTCTAGAAGAACCCCGAGGAAAGAGAGGAGATGGCAGGAACTGGATTGAGAAATCGTCACCGTATGGTATTGGTAGCTTGGGAGAAGGCAAATCGGACAGCACCTCATCTGGCGCCGATGAAAAACGAACCGATGGCTACTACGATCTTGGCGTAAATGGTGAATCGTTTCAAACAGGTTCACTTTCTGCAAGAATGTACGATGCACTTATGTCTGTTGCCAAAACTAGATTTCCAGAAGAATCTGAAATGCCTTCAGAATTGCAGGATGTTTATAAATTATATGCTATGGATATAACTGCAAAAGAAGCTGTGAAAGCTGCTCTAGATCAAAATGGTCTTGAACTTGCAATTGACGAATCAGATAATGGACAAGATGAAGGTCTTTGGGGGGACATTGATTCTGTGCACTTGTTGGACCCTAATACTGGCGAAATTGAGGAAGGAACGGAAGAATATGATTCGTTTGATTCAGCAGTAGAAGAGGGCGACTGGGAACCTGGTCAGCCGTTTAACTTCATAGTGCGAAATGTACCTGCAAGGCTGAAGGAATTGGATATAGAAGACTTTTTATCAAAACTTGATCCTGACGGGAAACTCAGAAAGGAAGCAAGAGATAAAGGTATTACAATGCCAGATGAAGACGTCGCCAGCTTGAAAGATCTTGGAATAGAATGCGATAGAAGAACAAAGGTAGCTCCATATGAAACACAAGATGAGGCCACTGTCTACAAGGGCGATGGGTCAAAAGGATACAGAGCAATAAAAAGAAGTGATCTCTTGTCTGACAGTATGAATGCGGATGGAACAGAAAATGATGCCAGTAAGTGTTTCCTCTACTCTCACATTTTACTCTGTTCAAATATTTTGCTATTTGACATCATTAACGATATATCTCTTTAGCCCTTATGCATGTTATGGATGCCCTCGTATCACATTCATGCCTTATAGTTGATCTTACAGATGGTGGGACGAGATTTGGTGATGCTATTAAACTTAGAAACATGTGGGAAGCGTCATCCAAGTTCTTTGAAAAAATTTCAAACGACGAAAATGCAGTCAAAGCACTTCCAAGCATGAAAGTAGCTGAAGGCACAGGCTCAAGTCATGCTATGGTTGGTTTTGAATCTTATGGCAATGGGAATATGAAATTTTTAGAGACTAGAATAGCACGCGGTGGGAAATGTCGTAATATTGTTCCGGATGCGGTGGGGGACTTGATGGGCGAGAAGAGTATACAAAATATGATCAATGCGTTTGATCTGATGTGTGACGTAGGGAAGGATATTGTCCGAATTGCTGTTGCCGCAGCTAATATGGAATACAGCGGATTTTTGTTTCAGAATAATGAGTCAGATGAAATTTCAGATCTGCCGATGATTTCAGGTTTGACGTTTGACGACGAAACTATTGCTGGTATCTCTCAAGATGACGAAAGCCCAAATTATGTTGCTGCTGCACGATTGTCTTCTGAAGCCGCCAAGCTAATGGTTGATGAATTAATTGATGACGGAAAGAGTGTATTGTGGAACGATGAACAGGAAAGTCTTAGTATGAGTCCTCACAGGATATGCCGTTATGAGGGTGTAGACCAAACAGACAAAAGTAATACAGGAAATACAAAAGAGACTTTCGGAGCCCACACCGACACTTCTTTCATGACATTAGTTCCAGTGGCCGAAGTAAGCGGTTTAGAAGTTTTTGACGAGGATGCGAGCAAATGGTTTCGGCCGGAACTATTAGCGAGGCAAACGTGGGAAAAGGATCGTGAAATTTTGGGTCAAGATCCTACATCCTATACGGATAGTATCAAAGTCTTTGACGGGGAAGAAGAGAAGTTTGTTGATCTTCCGTGGTACTGCAGGTATGTCATCGCTATGCCTGGCGAATTACTACAAATCGCAACTAGGAATGAGGTTGCCGCGGCAGTTCATAGAGTTGTAAGCGTCACCAAGGGAGAGGCACGGATTAGCGCACCTGTGCTACTTCGTGCTCGATCAGGTATGAGGATGAACAACTCGAAATATTTTGGAAATCCTGAAAATACAGGCTCACTATTGAAGGAATGCGATGGAATGAAGTTAGAAGATATCCACAGTGCCTTGCAACCATCAAATTACAGACGAAAGTAAAATATAAAAGAAAATCGTTTAATAAATAATTACGTAATACAGGTTGATAATTTACTTAGACCATAGATCTCACTTCATTATCTCCCACGACAATACCACTGCCAAATTCATTTGCGAAGGATGTTACCCATTGAGATCCCATGTGCGTGAAATGCTCCATGGCGTGAAGGTAGTTTCTCATTTCATGGTCCAATTTCCCTTGTGTTTTCTTACCTCTGGGATCAATCACATAGCGACCTCTAACGTGCATATTGCTTCTGTGACAGTTTTTACCAAATTTGTATGCGGTCGCATAGGCGGTCACCAACTCGCTTTCATTGGATTTGGGATTGACCATTGTTCTCTTCTTATCCTTGCAATAGTCGATTACGATAGTATGACCAATATGTTCCCATGATCCTGTTGGTAAATCGACATAATAATCGGCTGCGTGTTCTACTCGAATGATTCGAAGGTTAGGCAAAGAATGCGCTCTCAAACGGAAGTTCTCTTTTCCAACTTTTGGTATTCCAAACCCGTGGAAGCTCAAAGTTATTTCTTGCTGACTTTCCGCGAATCGGACGGCTCCAATTAGTGCTAAAGCACCTCCAAATGAATGACCAGTAAAAATTACATCACAAAATGGATTGTTAGATGTCAGCTCTTTAATTTTGTCAAAAACCTTGACCTCCATGTCAAGAATATTAGATGTTTGAAATACTTCATTCACATCGTCGGAATCAACATTGTAGCATGCTTTGTTTCTTACTGGCTTCGCATGCTGTGCGATAGTTCCTCTATAACATACTATAAATTGCCTTTGTTGCTGCGAGCTAAAAATTGAAACCTGAACACTTGTACTCTCTAGATCCTCAACGGCACTTGCAATAGTTTCGTTGAAGTAACCTTCAACTATAAGATCATCTGTGCATTCCAATAATGATCGAATTGTACTAGGGTGAGGTTTCATGGCTCTAGATCTCATAGGGTTTCTTCGAATATTAATTTGTTTTTGTTCATCCTCGGAACTTAAGGATGAGTATGACTTAGTACTTTTGCAATCTAACAATACATTTTCAAATGGGTTTCCAAGTGGTGGGGGAGGCGAGTGTGCAAAACCTTCCACTGCCTGTTCATTGTTAATATTGAAGGAAGATTGAGGTTTCTGTTCAATAGAACTGAAGTACATCGACTCAAGTTCTTGTCTTGAAGTTCCAACCAGATCTCCAAAGCTAAACCAGCGTTTACCAGCTTTGGCTCTAGTCTCCAACAAAGTATCGTACCCTTCAAATAAGGCACATATCCTAGCATGAATAAGAAGTTCGAACGCTGAAGGAATGGTTGTCTGATGAACGGACGGATCGGTCTCAGACGTTCTTAAAATTATATCTTGTTTCACACAGTCAGATGAGGGCTTCGAACCAGTGCTATCATTTGATTTTGCACCTGTGTATCTTTTCTTAAATGGAGACTTTGATGACAAACTCAGAGCCTTCCTGAAGACGTTATGATCTGGAACAATCATAATCTTTTTGGATAGGGGAATTTGATCATGATCTTCTTTGATTGTAGTGTTCCCTGTCATTATGTCTAACTTATCCTTTGCCGCCAAGCGAAGACCTATATTCATGTCTATGGCGTTAGCTCTACGGTTTGAAAAGATTCGGGAAACTTCTACCTCTTCGTTTGGCCTATCTTGTGAATCTTGTACCTTGCCATCTGCACAAGGTAAATTAATCATTTTCATTATTTCATCAATACTCTTTTGCCTGTCATATTCTGTCATTGCAGTCGGTTTCCCTACAGAAAATATTTTCGAATTTGTTTTAGAGTTGTCATCTTCTGCAACTTTTGATCGTTCTTCATTTTTTCGGTGATCACCTTGGAAGATATCCATATGGTTCAAGTGATTGACATTCTCAATGTTAGTGTCATCATCCAGATAATCAACGTATTTATCAGCATCTTTATATTCGAATAGATCTAAATCCTCTTTGGATGCTATACTTTTCTTCCTTGAGAGAAGTTTGGTGGGTGACATTATTTTCAGAACTCGAAGCGCTGGTGATCCCTTCGTCATGGTGGTATTGATAAATTCGGTTTAGAGAAAATGAATTCTTTTACGACCTATGGACCTTGAATGCCAATTCACAGCAAATGTTCCCACGTCTTATGAAGATATATGGCGAGTCCAGTGATCCTGACAGGTAGGAACTTACTACGTTTGTACACTTTGTGAAGTTATGGCTTGGAATTGAGTTGATCTATGTCTTCGTTGTGTTTCAATCAATTGTAACCAAATCTGCATTTTGATCTTCTCAACTCTGAGAATTTTCAGCGATGGCCGGTGGCCCTATTTAAAGTTCAGCGATAGGAGGTAGCCTTTCTTGATGCCTGCGCAAATTTTAATTATGCCCTATTCTTCATTCTGTGTACAGTTCGTACATACAGTACAGTACCAAAAGGAATACATTGTAACAGAGTAATCTAGCTAGAGAGAGCATACGCAATATAAAACCTTGTTGTTTTCGAGGAGGGTCTTGGTAGAACCCGGGAGACCTGGCATGATATTTGGGACACTCTGCCAAATTTAAAATGGGTCAGGGTGTAATATGGAATAATTCATAAAATAGTTTAGGTAGAAAATAATATATTTGGGTTTGGTATTGATGGATAAATGGTTATTCAATTGTTAGATGCAACATTAAAATAAGCATGTAAAAACAAGCAATTAAAAAATAGCATATGTACTATGTAGGACCCCTGGGCGCCCGGTATGTTTTCACCTGTTTTAAAAAGATATCACAGCATGCGTCAATTTTCTCCTCTACTCTAGAGGGTGAAAACTTGGCCTAACTGTAGCCGTTAAAGATATCACAGGTCATCTGACAATTCATCTGGGGTACCAGTATGTATCCTACAGTACCAGTACCTGGTGTATGTTTTGTGTACGTAGAGTTCTTTTTGCTTACTACTATCTCGGCACTTGTACCAGGTTCTACACGTACCAAGCAGTCAATCAAACTCTCTCTTCTTACATTGAACACTAGCATTTATTATTATTAAATTATTCGTATTATTTTACTTTCTGTGTGACATCATTTACTTTCTATTGTGATATCCACATCTTTCTAAGGCCCGTTCTGTCAATTCCACAAAGTTTCCACAACTTGGTTTCCACAACTAACCAAGAGGCCATTGACTAGCCAATCACATACTAATGTAGTGGAAAGTGGGAGAGTTATTGACAGAAAAAAAAGTTCGTCTGATCCACTACTTTTCCACTAATTTTCCATACATTTTGTCCATTCAACAATTCAACGGACCAATTTCCGTTGGCCGTTGGCCACGGCACAACATCCAGGTATGTTTAAAAAACATGTCGTGACTGGAAATGTTCCACATACCAGACCGCTCAGTTGTTGGTCATGGTTGTCTAGATGTGGTTAGTTAATAGTATAATAAATGGTTGGCAATGTGGTATTGGGTCAACTGCAACAAATAATTGATTGATTGTTGTGCGGCGGTAGTTGTGTAGAGAATCATCGCCAATTGGCCAACGGTGTGTGTTTGTGTGGCACAGAGGCAAGCAACCAAAAAAAACAAATGGCCTATGAGTGATGCTCTCAACGGAAAAATTGTGGAAAGGTTTTGGAGTTGTGGAAAAAAGAGAGTGCCTATTTTTTACCTAAAACCGGTAACCGCCTAGGCTCCTTACTTATGGAAAGGCATACGTCATCACTTTTGTATTCAATTCTTCACAAGAAAATCTTTGAGTGTTTTATTAGACGGGATTAAATTTTCAATTTTATACTCACACACAGACATTCCATGTAATATCCTATAAAGCGACTGCGATAGCTACTACATAACTCTACTATCTTTGCGATTCCATAACAACAAACACACTTAAGCGATCGTATAATCACCCCACAATCCTGTACATTTTTCCTCAAAGGAAGAAACACTCAAACAGTATACTGTTACTTATTCAATAGCAACGCATCCGCGTATCAGCCCAACACAAGGAAGTATATCGGCTGGTGACAACGAAGCAATCAACTTGCTGTACTGTCCGTGACAGTACGCGTCTCAGCTAAACTTTACAGCTTCGTAGATTCTGTACGTAGACCACAAGTATTCATCCACGTAAGTTACCAAGTGTAGTGTAATGCGAATCACAATACTAATCACACAATGAATCTGATTATGTATCATAAAATGATTCACCCTCTGAATCATGCATTGAATCTAAATGTATTTCATATAGTTATTCCAACTAACACGAATCATAGTGTGAATCATATGTGGAATCTGATTATATTTCGTATAATGCTTCACATGCTGAATCAAACATTGAATCTAACTATATTTCATTTAGTTCATCCAATAATTCAACAATTGTTGGCACAGCAATACAAGTCAATAATTTCTTCACATCCTCCCAAAACACAGTAAAATGGTTTTTGAATCTTATATGAATTTATTAACTGAATCAAGGACATGGGAGTGTGTCATCATTGCCAAGGGGTACACATCCCGAATGGATTTCACGTGTGATAAAGACCCTGTGGCAGTCGATTTATGCAAGATAATGCGGAAAGGAGACATCTCTTTTCCAATCCTTGTAGAACCCTTTTTGTCTAATTTCATGTTTGATCCTAAGGAAATTAGGGGTTGCGAGAAGGAAAATATCAAAAGCATGCAAAAAAAATACAAGACATTTGTAAAGAGGCGGGATTCTACGCATGCCCAACTAGTCACTGTAACAGGAAAGGCAACCAAAAGTTTCTGGCATTGTTGGAATTTGCATGTCAGCATAATAAACCCATGAAAAAGACCGATATATCTCCTATGCATGTACAGAGGAGATATGCATCTTGTCGACCATCGACAGAAGAAGAAAGATGTCCCTT
>JAAMXU010000366.1:0-77237 GCA_019693545.1 Chaetoceros muelleri | reverse complement strand
ATCAAGACTAAATACACCTGCAAGGAATTCAAGGTGTCCAAGAAGGGTGGTCAGGGATGGACTGAGGAGGGAATGTTGAGGTTCTGTGACCTTGAAGATATAGTGGATCGGTCCAGAAACCATGGAAGGCAGGAGGGTATGGAAAGAAGAATTAAGGAGGCATATGTGGTGAAAAGGAATAATAGTCGTGGAGAAGAAAGTGATGAGGAGGATGAGGATGGAGGGAGTGTACGGGGAAGGATGCCGCGTGAACGCATGATTGTCTGTACTGGTATTCCTATCTAAATCATATATCGTTATAGTGATTACTAATTTATGTTATACTTCTAATGATTTACTTTTCGAATGTATATTTGGTTAATGACTATACAATTTATTTCATAAGTATTTAAGTTACTCATGAGTGTGGTCTTTGTCCGTTTAAAATAATTATTTCAAACATCAATGTTAATTGGATGTCTGGTGATGTACGCAGTTCTTACATATATATTGCAGGGGTCACGTTTAGTATGCAGAGCTTAATTTCTTCCCCAAAATGAGGCATGTATCTTCTGCGGAAATATTTACGTAATATTTGGCGTGTAAAAAAATATTTTTACCATGCGTATGCGCGCGTTGCGATGACTGCAAACGCAAAGGCACGCTATATGAGGAAGTCTCAGGATGGAAGTGTCAGGAAAGACTGGAGCGATGAAGGCAAGATGCGCTTTAATGAGATTTTTACTCAAGTGAGGGAAATGCGACCGTTCTCATTGAGTACAACCAATGAAAACGCATTGAGGTCGTTGTGGAATCAGGCATCAAGAAATCAAAGACGCAGGAGGGAACCTTTGCAGCAGGGGGATGGTACAGGAGATACCGGTAATAATCAGGGTGGTGCGCATCTTACTTTTATGTTTGAGGGATAATAAGTATTTTTTTTAGATAAGCTTAGTTTAAGAGTTAAAGTATTACAGGATATGTACTATGAATCATTTTTACTATTTCATAACAGTTTGCTTAACAATTCAGTTGTTATTTAATGATTGCTGTTACTGTTATGTGTTCCTTTTTATGTTGATGTGTAATGAACAGATCAGCGTCGTCACATTGGAATGTTTCGATGTCCTGAAGCTGCTTTATCAACTTGCCTACACTCAAACCAATGTCTTTCAGCTGGTGTGTATTCCAATGGTAATAGAGTTCTTACTTACTAAAAGTTTCTCCTTCGTCACAATGTTTACAATCCTTTATTGGACAAGGCAGATTAACCACAATGACATTGTCATGGTCAAAATGTACATCCTCAGATATTGACTTGGGCAACAAGCACATATGCAATCTAACACTCTACCTGATATACAAAGATCTGCCATGTTTGCATGTTCCACTTAACAAAAACATGGAAGTCGGTGGAATGGAATATGTCAATCTCTTCCCATTATCCCCCATAATATCAAGTCTAGTATTGTCTTGTAATGCAACAATGGTACTGAGTATTTCACCTTTCTCATCATCCCTTGTGCTGTCGTCTTGCCCATCATCACAATGCATTTCCTGTGGAGGACCTCCAGGCATGCTAAACAGAAGAGATACTTTTGTCACAATGTACCTTGACCTCATTGAATCTTCACTTGGGATTACTTGTTTATTGACAAAGCTTTTCGTTAATTGAACAATTTTTTGATGGATGCACATTTCAATAGTTTATCTGAATCAGAAGGCGTCGTTTGGTACCTAGAATAATCTATTCTGGTTTCACCAACATGGCTACGATCAACAATTTCAGCAAGAAAGTGTTCCAGCTGGATAGGATCAGACCACTTCTTCATAGGGCGACTTCTTAATTCCATGGATGGCAATGAACCATTTAATGCTATCACTTGAAACATAACAACAACAGTTCAAAGATATGTATGACAAACATTTATCAACAACGTTGTGTGTCAGGGAAGGAACATTAAGGACCATAAACCTAGCATTTCGACCACCTTTTGGCCAATTGATTTGTGTATGAGTAACAATGTCCAAACTCATCTCGTAACAACCATCTGTTTTGGAAGATTAATCAAAAAAGAATTGCCTTTGTTGGTTGCAAAAGGGACTGTGCATCTTTTTGCAAAAACGTGCACATTTGTAATACTACTAGCTACCAGTAGAGAGGAGGTACCGTATGTTAGTCGCCTCTATAGGCACATGCTGGGTTCGTGCCACTATTTTGGCAAAAAAATGCACAGTCACCTAGTGGCGGGGGTTGTGCCACTTTTTTGTCAAAAAAATACCACCTTGGTAGGGTCATCACGTCATTTCATTTGGAAACATATATAAATTGGACCAGCTACAATATTATCAATCCACATATACATTTCAAAACAAGCACTACCTCATAATGCAACATTTCCTTAGTCTTAACCATTACGTGCCTGACTATATCTGTGGACAGCCCTCCAAGAAAATATTTGGTCATTCACGGGCACTTCTACTACAAACAATGGCAGTGGAGTCGTAAGGTGTTTCGCAACCAACCTTATTCATGAACGCAAAACATTTTTTTTCAAATAAAGATACTTCAACAATGCTCTTGAACGTCTCCATTCTAACACAATAACTGAGGCCAAGAGGGAGGTGATATTTTGTGAGTTCATTTCTTGGGCAATGATTGTACTCAGTGGACCAAACAACAGCATAAATTGATTTAATTAGTACTTTGTTGGAATGATGCACAGCAGGTACATCATTCGTGCCTTCATCCAGTCGGTCGGGATTGATAACGTGCAAGTTGTTGTAGCGAATATCAGATTGTCTTGTGTCCAGAAACATTTCAATCCTTGCAGGAACGGGATCGTCAAACTCTGACCAATGAATGAAAACCCAATCATGTTTCAGTCTTTTGTTTCTTTCATAGGGATGTGCATGGAATGAACGTCCATCACTGGTATTTAATATCATAAACTCAGGTAAGGAAGCATCTGCAATTCTTCTACCATCAGTTGCATTGAAGAGCCTGCCGCTCACATATTCTAACACTGTGTTGTCAAAACCCTCCACATGTATCTCTCCTTTGTTCTTCCACACTAATTGAACATTATGGGAATCATTGTCATTAGTATCATACCAGTAGTCAATCTGAAACTTCGTTCCAGTACATGTCACCTCGTACTACAATTATCGAAGACGTCACCCATAGTATATTGATTTGCCTTTGTGCAGTTGGTGTCGGTGAAGATAAAACTTCATAGTGCATGCTGGTTTGTAATTGTACATATCCTAGTTTGGAATTGTAGTCTGTATGGCAGAAACATTGGGCGCCAGGTAAGTGCACTGGTTTAAAAGTCTGCGGTCCTAATAAATTACCCCCAATAAATTGGGGGGTACAGTTAATGTTATATCCTACGGTAAATTATTTTAAGATGAAGACATCCTTTGTTGGAGGGCATATGGTGCTCAATGGATGGAGTAAAGTTGATGCTAGAATGCTCTGTCATCTGCTTACCAGGACAACCGTCAGCACCCCTATGGTGGGTGGTGTACCAGAGACTCCTCTTTGTAGCAAGCTGTCTTGAGATTGGACACAAAGTGTCAAAGTTGAGATCACCAGAATCCAAGAGAGCCAAGGCATCATTGGCTCTATGCCAGTCCTAAAACGAAAAACCCAAAGCTCACAAAACAGACCATCGACATGAAGATAGGTCAGATCCATCCATTTGGAAGAACAAAGAATGCAGCAAAGAATCTCAGCTAATTGTCGAGAATCATTCCTGCATTGGATGATGGAGCTAAAAGAAGCTCTTGTGTTACCCTCATTGATCAGCAGCCTACCAGGGCAGATACATGGTAGTCTGGATGCCGAAACAAAGAGCTCTCAGTCCGGATAATCCGAATGAGCTCGCAACTCCTGAGACGGGTGAGCCTCCAAAAGATCACCCAAGGTAACTTTGACCAAAGGAACAATGCCCTTGGAACAAAGATCACGAGACGGGGAAGGGAGGAAATTGGAGGAGACATCCGGATTGCCGCCCAACACAACTGTATCCATATCCTTGCGGCAACTTGATCCATAGAGAGGGTGATCAGGAGTACTAAGCTCATCTGAATCACCAGGATCGCCGCCACAGAGAGAATCATCTTCATTGCGAATGCCACTGACTTTCTTGGAAAGATCATCATCACGCTTGCTCCCAGAGCCGCTAGGAGGAACGGTCTTGGGAGCAGCGGAAGGGGAGACAACACTATTGTCACTGAGGAGACGAGAAAGAGTGGCAGTCTTGTCACCACCCTTTTTCTTCGGGATCTTGAACTTGGAGGTCCAGGTTGACATGGCAAAGCAAGAGAAGAAAAGAGAGAGTAGAACGGTAGAAACAGACTGTTAATCGTCAAATACTATGTTAGTTGGAAGACTGTAATGACCGGTAAAAGCCCCCAATAGTGGTGAAAAGGATTGTGAGACTAAAACTAAACCTAATACATCGTACGCTGTTACCGATACGTTTTACTGTAGTTTATTTCTACGACACCTGCTTATTATGGTACCAGGTACCCAGGTACAACACTGTAATGTGCGTCGATGGCTGTCGATGGTATGCGCTTTGAACAAAACTACCGGTAACAACCACAAACCATACATTTGCATGCAATAAACATTTCATTTCGCATCCGCCTTGCAAACAAACAAAGCAAAGGGGTATTCTGCACTCCGCACCCATCCTACTAACTACTATACTTGAAAGCAATGGAATTTCCAAATACACTACCGATTCCTGACTTTGCACCAGCAATTTCATTATCATCCAATCAGTCCTCGTCTGCAGCCATCAACTCTTCCAACTCCTCTTACAATGGCGCTCAAAGTCTTGCAAACCGAAAGTCCAAAGATGACGGGAACGGAATATTCCATCCCGTAAGGCGCACTTTTACAGTTCCAGTGGTAATGGACGATGGAGATGTATACGACTCTGTAAGAAACGCTATAATTTACAAACAAATGAAAATATCTCAAAAACAAAAGGATGAGGTGGACTCCACGACGTTAAAAGAGAAGGCGAAAATTGAAATGGAAGAGGCGATTGAAAAGGAAAAAAAGCGTTTGGAAATACAGATAGATTCTCTCAAGGCTCAAAAAGAGAAAACTTCTGATGAATTAGAAAGAGCAAAGAAGAAAGCTCATCAAGCACAACAGGAGTTGGTGAGTGCCATCAAAGAACGCGATCAAGAGATTAAGAAAGCCAGAGAAAATCCTCCGGGATCTGCCATGGACGATGAAGAAGTTCGTGATTTAATAAAACAAAAGGATGAGATGTGTGCAAAAGTCAAAAGGTTGGAACACGAACTGCAAGAAATGGAGGAAAAGTGGTCGAAAGAAGATGCGGAAAGGAGTCGACGGCTGGCCCAAGAGCTAGAAGAGCGCAAACGTAGGGCCACAGAGCAACTAGAAGAACAAAGAAGAAAAAGACAGAAACTTCAACAAGATGCGGCAATGACGGAATCAAAGCTGCTTGAGCAAGAGTTAAAGGTAGGATCCTTCCAACTATTTTTATTATGTTTTTGCACAATCAATAGTCTCAAACGTAGTTTTCACCTAAAAATGTTCAGCAACAGGAGAAAGAATTGGAGGAACTGAATCAGGCACAAAGTCAGTTAATATGGCTAATGAAAGTTGCCATCAAGGCACAAAATCAGAGAAAAGCACAGGGGCAGCCTGCAGACTCAACAAAAACATAACTACCAGTAGATGATGCAGATATCCATAATAACGTTCATGTATATAAATTATGTAAAAGTTAAACGGGGATGATACGATTCAATTTTGATGGTACAAAGACTCTGCTCGTCACTTTCTCATGGTAGTATTTGCATCTTGACATGAATACATGATATAAAATTCATACACTTCTGACAAAATCAGATGTGCAATCTAGATATGTGTAGAAATCAAACTCGATTTCACAGGTCGAACCGTTATACCAAACACTCTCTAGTGGAGAGCCTTGACAGTTGACAGGGTGTTACAAACTACAAATGTTTTTCTCTATTTCTTCTTGACTTCATCCACTCCCACAAACTCACGTAAAATATCCGGAGTTGAACTCTCAAACAGTATATCATGAAGAAATCTCTCCAACAGAAATGCTTTCAGAGAGAGATACCCAGCGTCGAGACATCGAAACCATCTTTGTCTCTTCTTCAACAATTTCCAGCTAGTGACTGCATTTGGAAGTACCTCATGATCATGAACGTCTTCCGTTATAGCGAGGGGATTCATTCCTGCAAGAGCCGACGTACAGCTTTCATGTCCCTTTGTCACCCAACGACTTAACTTGTCAAAGTCTGAATAACGCTTCCAGACTCCTACCGTATCTGTAAATGAACCTTCACAAAATATCACAAGGAATTGTGCATATTTTCCATGTTTTTTCGACTAAAAAGAGAGAAAAAAACTCAAGATGAGTACGATACGATGATATGCCACAATTACATGATAAGGCTTCATTTCATGACAATAAACCATAAACCACTCACCTCTACAACACGATAACTTGCTACAGAGATACTAACCGTGATAACCTTTTGACTGTTTTTCTTTGGAAAACTCTTACTAACGGTAGTTCCAAACACATTATCACCTCTTACAACAACTGTCAACTCATCATCTGTTCCATCCTCTTTTACTTTTTTATTCACCAAAGTGTGCTGATGATCATACGGACCAAAATAATCCAAATTTCGACTTCTTGCAGGATTCCCATAAAATCCCGATCGATCCGCTCTACTCGCAATAGAACTAACCGCATCTGTTTCTGATTGTGGCACAACATCCGATTGACCTAGAAAACTTCCCGTATCAAAATCAGCATCCGCAAATGGATTCAATGCCACAGGTGACGTGGCTGTCAAAACTTCAGCTGGAATTTTATAATCCACCTGAGAACGTTGAAAGTTTTGGGCCCAAATCCTCTCAAAAAATGCACGTTCTTCTACCGGTTGAGGAGGACGAGTCCCAGCCGTTTGCTTCCATAACTTTTGAGAAGATCTAGATTCTTCCAAGACATATGTCGGTGCAGTGACTGCCATCATGGTTCCCTCTTGTTCCACTTTACGTTTCATGTTTGAAATACAGCCAAAGGATGGATCAGTCTTACAAGACAAAATAACTACCAATCAATATTCATCCATTTCAATAATTCCACTCTTACCTTTTTTGGGTACCACTTCATCCACTCGATCAACATCATGAAACAAAAGTTTACTTTTCTTCTCCGTCCCATGATGTGATTGTGAACTATTACCATCCGCCTTGTTATCATTCTCATTATCCAATTCCTCCTTATCATCTCCATCTGTTTCCCCCTCATGTACATCTTCAAACCAGCCCCACTGATCCTTGGTCATGAGAGAACCTCCACTGGATCGATCCGATATCCCGGAATGTCGTTTGGGCATAATTTCTCCGCCTCCCGTCTTGACAGCACCGACCGTTCGAGAAGTTGCCACTTCCGCTTCTTCCTCCACGAGACTATTGTCCGTAACAGATGAAGTTGATACGGGGACCTTGGCTTGGGAAGTAGTGCCGCCATCAACAGAGACTTGTCTTGGTATTTCGTTTTGCACGTTACTCTCATATTTGGGGTCTGGAGAGTTCTTGACCTGCATTTCTTTCTCTGTCTCGTCTTGACTACTGATGATAAGACGTTCATTTAGTTTTGTTCGTAGCTCTTCATTCACTGGAGACGTTCTGTTGTCAGTTGAGTGTCGTTTGTCGGCGGTGGAACGAGGATTGGCATCTCCTCTTGAAGCAGGAGCAGCAGCAGCAGCAGCAGTAGGTTCCGAATCATGGATGGAAGTCTTGGACATTTTGAAATCCCTTTCGACCGATTGGTCCGGATTCGAAATAACACGTTTTATGACGTTATTATTCATTAAGTGATGGAGAATGATAAAATAATAATTGCCGAAGATATCATAAAACTAAGTACTCCGTATTATTCTTTCTTTGTGTTTGATGGATGTGTGAAGTTGAGGAATGACGGAATGAGTAGAGATGTGTTGCGCAGTACGAACTGCAGTGCACCGCACTAATGTGCAACAGAATCTAAACTCCATCCATCGAACGTCGCCCTACGTGTAGAGAGGTTGGTTGCTTTGATTTTGCGTTGGATTATTGTACAGGTACAGAAAACATGCGGCTGCACTGTATTGTACATGTGTATGTATGTATCGTACTATGGACACCAGCAAGACACAAGACACTGTTCTGTTTTTTGCGATGTCTCGCCTGAAGTTCGACGTCAGGACAGGCCCTTTCTGTTCATCCCCCTTCTGTATGTGGGTAGGGTCCAATGTGCTAGCTAGCTACTACTGCACGTAGTACTGTAGGTACTGGTACCAAATGAACTACCGGTACTACTACAACAAGTACCGTACCATAACGTGTTTTCTACAAAAAATGTAAAAAACAGTAGAGCAGGAAAATAGTCATAATTCAGCTATCAATACACACTCACAAATACACACACCATGTCATCCGATGCCTTTGTTTCTAGTAGATTCAAACATTTACTCCCCATTACCAATGAAGAACAAGAACTCTTAGATTTATATTCAACACTCAGACAGTTCGAAAAACAATCGGCACTGGCAAAAGCAGAAACGGCCAAGGCCAAATTGGATGCTGCCAATCAAGAATTTCAACGTGAAAAGGGACTGGATATTGTTGGTGGAGTAGGAATAGGAGATGACATGAGAGGGACCGCAAACGACGATTTACGAATGTCTTCTTCCTCTGTTCGTGAAAAACATCCAAGGAAACGAAAGATGGAGGGAACAATTGATGGTAGAAAGGAATACAATAACGATGACGATGACCGATTGAGATCGAGTGATCACGACAGTCGTGGAGGTTCTTCTGCAGATGATCTGTCGGATACAGATGATGAAGATAAACAAGTGGCAAGAAGAAATGAAGCCAAGATTGCACAGTTGAGAAAAGAACGTGATCTTGCGATCCAAAGGAGAGACGAGGAAGAAGCACCGGTTAGAGCCGAAGAAGAACTTCGTAAGAAACTATTAGAGGGTGATGAAGATGCCGTGGATATAACTGAATTTGGACCGTCACTGAAAAAGAAAAGAATTGTGCATGGTGAAGATGGAAAGGAACGAAAGCAGACAAGTTTGATTTCCAATATGAGTTATGCATCTACACCGCCGCATGAATTTAGTAAATCTTTGAGTTTGACAAAGATGACAGGAAAGCAATTATTCCCAACTTCTACATCCGTTGGTAAATTGGAAGATATGGTCTGGTCACCACCTGAAAATCCATCTTCACCAGAGGATAGGTGTTTGGAACTCGAATTGGATGGGTTTGATGCGACAAAAGTTGCCATGGGAGGGGGTAATAATACAGTTGCCATCAAATTCTCTGCACCATCCGACTCGAGCCGATTCAGTATCAATATTGCAGATCCTCATCACGAAAATTATGATTCTGTGTTGTTTCATTTCAATCCTCGTCAGTTTGAAAAGTGTGGACAGGTGGTGATCAATGATAAACAGTCGGGAATGTGGGGACAGGGTCTGAATGTTCCGATATCTACCTTGCCCATCATGTTTGGTGAAACCTCCTGCACTCTTGTCATTCAAATAAATGGAGATGGTTTCGATGCCTTTGTGAATGGATATCACTGTGCAAGGCTGGAGCATAGGACACCGTTGCCGCCCAAAGCGAAATCATTAGTGTTGCAATTTCCCTCGACAGATGACTACGTAAAGCGTGAGAGCTGGAACGTGTTCAGGGTTTGGTGGGGATTTAAACCTAGTATGGCATCCAAGGATCTTTCTCACGTTCCAGGATACAATTCGCATAATTTTGTTCATGAAAAGAAGTTGTTCGTCAGTGGTTTGCCAAAGATTTATGCTCAGTCTGAGATTGATTTGCGCCGTGCGGAGTTGGAACGAGCATTTCACAAATATGGAGGGAAACAGGGTGTTACTGTCATTTGTCCACCCAATAGTACTTTTGCATTTGTAGAAGTGGAGACAGAAAAAGCTGCAGATCTTGCAATGAGAGAAATGGCTACAAAGTATAGGTTGAGTAGGGCAAGGAGAAGTCGTCATGAAGCTCTATTGGAGCAGCGTGCAGCGGCTGAAGCGGAGGCCAAAGGTGTGAAGAATGAAACATCTGAATGGGATTAATGTTTTCCAATATTATTGTAAACGAGACTCTAGCTAGAGTGAACATTGACAAGAGAAATGGTTAAACTGGCGGTTGATTGATGCTCACACTCCCTTCCTTCCTCTCCAGATTAGCAACGTAGTGGGGCATGACACAGTTCATTTCAATCTTCCTGCATCTTTAAAATGGAGGAAGCATAGTGTTATATAGGAGTATATCTTTCTTTTTATCTTGCGTTTTCCAACGCTCACTTGACTTCAATACAATAAATATCCAACCGTCGGTATCGGAAGTACTCTGTATTCACTAAGAGCGACTACTATGTATATCAAACCATCAATCATGACTTTGATTTCATTCTCATGGAAGGAAGGGGCATTCATTTCTAGCATATCTTGACACTATCATGATCAGACGACGATATGTATGCCTACAGTATAGGAAAATAGAAAATTAAATAATGTAGATTGAAAGAAGGTTCATAGTAAAGGACTGTGGACTATGTAGTATGCGCTGCATCTGGCATCCAATGTAGCTACCTTGTATTTTGTATTCGTTGTTCACTTGTACAGTGTAGATTTACAGGAAAGAATGCAAAATATAAAATACTGTATGCAATGTTGTAGTGTATGCAATGTGCATTGAATTGTAATGGCTTCGTGTTCGTCTGTCTGTCTGTCTGTCTGTCTGTCTGCTGCATTTATGTACCTCTGGCACGATGAGGGAGGTTCCAAGTGGCACCTGGAATGGAATTTTTTTTTTTTTCAAAAGCATTTGAAAAAAATGCGGGCTCTCGCAATGCTGCGGCATTGCCTTCGATGGATTTCTATGACAATCGTATCCACGAGTGTTTGCAGTAGATGGTATGTTTGTTCCAGTTTCATATTTTCACGACTTCAACATTTTTCTGATCATTTTGAAAAACAAAAACAAAAAGTCACCCGGTATCACTACACATCGTCCACTCTTAAGTTTGTCATCCATAAGGAATAATGCGTTTTCATCGTCTCGCTCTTTATTCTGCTGCTTTGTTAGCAATTAATTCTTTTCAGGGGTTTAACCGTAAGTACTTCTCTGCTACAATTGAATTTTGCTCGAAGGAAGACAAACTATCGAAAGAAAGACTATTCGATTGATCAGCATTTTCTCTTTATGTATGCGTTTATAACTGAATGTAAAATCAAAAATCGATTTGAATCGCATATTGCTTGTATGTACATTCGGTTTATTAGTATTTTACTCACACCTATGTCCCGCGTCCTTTCATTTCGATTGCATATAGATCTTGCCTTGGCCGAAGAGGTAGCTGCTGATACTGCGGATGCTGCCGTGAATACTTCATCGGGAGAGCCTTACAAGTTTCAGGCCGAGGTATCGCGTATTCTTGATATCGTCGTAAATTCACTCTACCAGAACAAAGACGTGTTCCTTCGAGAACTCATTTCGAATGCATCTGATGCTTTGGACAAAATTCGATTCCTATCGATTACAAAGCCGGAACTACTTCAAGACAAAACGGAGCTTGAGATTCGAATCTCCTACAATAAAGAAGATAAAACTTTGACTATTACTGATAGTGGTATCGGTATGACCAAGGATGACCTTGTTAACAACCTCGGAACCGTGGCAAGAAGTGGAACGACAAAGTTCATGGAGGCTCTCCAGGAAGGTGCAGCAGATATTTCGCAGATTGGAATGTTTGGAGTTGGTTTCTACTCCGCATTCCTTGTTGCGGACAAAGTTTCTGTAGCTACCAAGCACCCTCAATCTGACAAACAGTATGTTTGGTCTAGCGTCAATGGGGAGGATACCTTTTTCATCGATGAGGATCCAAGAGGTAACACTCTTGGGAGAGGAACAGAAATCACTCTTCACCTCAAGGATGATGCAGAACAGTATGCCGAATTTAATAAGCTGGACCAATTAGTTCATCACTATTCTGAGTTTGTAACCCATCCCATTTTTGTGAGGAAAACAGAAACTGTGCAAGTTCCCGACGAGGAGGATGAAATGGAAGAAGAGAAAGATGAAGCCGATAGCGAACTGGATGTCAGCGATGAAGAGGACGCTGATGCTGCTGATGAGGAAAAACCCAAAAAGATGAAAGACGTTACAACTCATAGTTGGGTCAAGTCTAACGCGGATGCAGCAATTTGGAATCGTCCCAAGGAGGAAATTTTGGATGATGAATACCAAGAGTTCTACAAACTCATTAATAAAGACGCTTACGGACAGAATGCCACTTCTTGGTCGCACTTTGACGCTGAAGGAAACATCAACTTCAAGTCTCTTGTCTACATGCCGTCCAACGTTCCCAACCAATTGCTTTCAGGAGATTTGAATAACTTCAAGAGTAGTATGAAATTGTATGTACGCAAGGTTCTCATTTCCGACGACTTCGAACTTCTACCCAAGTATATGTCATTCATCACAGGAGTTGTGGATTCAGACGACTTGCCTTTGAATGTGAATCGTGAGACTCTTCAAGAGAGTAAAATTATCGCCATCATTCGCAAAAAGGTGACTCGTAAGGTCATCGACATGATTCAAAAATTTGCCGATAGTCCTATGCCAGAAAAGGAATCGAGCGAGGATGAGGTTGAAATTGATGAAGAAGGTAACATCATTGAAAAAGACGACGCTGTGACCGAGGAGAAGGAGCATCCTTACCTTGAATGGTACACGAAATTCCAGCCGTCAATAAAGATGGGAGTTGTTGAAGATGAGGCAAATAGAAAGAGACTTGCTAAATTGATCCGCATCAAGACAAGTAAATCTGACGGAAAATGGGTAAGCTTTCAAGGCTATGTTGAAAACATGAAAGATTGGCAAAAAGAAATCTATTTCATTGCTGGTCATGATGAGAAAGAGTTGCAAAAGAGTCCCTTTATGGAGAAGTTCAATGAAAAGGATCTTGAGGTCATTTATTTCACAGAACCAGCTGATGAGTACATGATTGGTCACCTTCGTGAGTATGATGGAAAGAAATTCACAACCATCACTCATGAAAATATTGAATTTGGAGATGAAGACGAGGACCTCAAGAGAAGAAGATCCGAAGCATACAAAGAGAAGTTTGGTCCTCTTGTGAAGTTTATGAACAAATTTTACGGTAGGGCAATCACCAAGGTCAAGATTTCCTCTCGTCTAGGCAACTCTCCAGCTATTGTTTCTTCTAGTGAATATGGACAGTCCGCGAATATGGAGAGAATCATGCGCGCACAAGCATTTGCACATGGTCAGGATGCTGGAATGATGCCCTCTATGAAGACTTTGGAAATCAACCCTCGTCATCCATTTTTCGAAGCGCTTCTTGAAAAGATTCCCGACGAAGATGACGAAGATGCCAAGCCCTCTCTTGAGGTTCGAGATGCTCTCTGGACATTGTTAGATACTGCATTGCTCAACGGAGGATACCATATCAATGAAGGAAAGGCGTTCACTGGTAGGATGATGCGTTTCATTAAGCAAAATCTTGGAACTGATAATTTTGACCTTTTGCCTGAAATCGATCCCAAAGTAGAGGAGGACGTTCCACCCGAAGTAGAAATGGGAGATGGTATCAATATGGAAGATTTCGCAGAAGATGACCTCGATGAATTCTCCGACTAAATGATCGGAATTATTGACACGTTGTATTTTGGAGAAATATTTTTCTTTTTAGAAATGTTCTAGTGCAATTGTATTGAGGCTTGATACCATTACCGACAGACGGCCACATTAGACTGTAGCTGTAGCTAATTACACTCACATCGTAGGATAAAAATTTGAGCGAAACAAATATTCCTCTCTATAATATGTTGAGATGTTAAAATGAAACGATTCCCTTCTAAATTTTTTCAACCTTTCTATTGATTCTTCATTCCATCTCGTAGGGTTTGGTACAAGTAATCAAACCAAATTTGATGAGGCCCATATTGAATCCTCTCAACATCAAAAGCATAGCATACGCTCCTCGTTGTGCACTAAATCCGCTTTTGAGAAGTCCAACAATGCTCTTGAAGTTCAAACTACTTTTGATAACTGCCTTCCAAAATGGCGCGATGATATACGACCAATCTTCTCGTCTTATATCTACTGCTCCATTTTCTTTCAAGATCTGTACGTAGTCATCGACCGAACACCATTTTGGCAAATAATAAGCTCTATTAATCTTGGCCAATAGCTTTTCTTCCTTTTTCGTCAAACCTTCTTCTCCCTCCTTCAAATCCCTATGGCACCAAGTGACAATAATAATTCTTCCTCCTGGAGTCGCCACACGAAACAACTCATTCACAAACTTCTTCTTATCAGGCATGTGTTCTCCCGACTCCAAACTCCAAACCAAATCAAAAGTATTATCCTTAAAAGTCTGATCCAAGGCATCCGCCACCTGAAAATTGCATAGATTCTCCAACCCTTGCTCCTTTGCTAACTCATTTCCCCTCTGAGCCTGATAAGGACTCAAAGTAATTCCATCTGCAGTACATGAA
Source organism: Chaetoceros muelleri (assembly GCA_019693545.1). NCBI lineage: Eukaryota > Bacillariophyta > Thalassiosirophyceae > Chaetocerotales > Chaetocerotaceae > Chaetoceros > Chaetoceros muelleri. The sequence goes on along the minus strand of JAAMXU010000366.1, from coordinate 62,618 downwards.
TACTTCCTCGCAATGTGCCTCGAAGATCCTCCAATGCCACACCCCACATCAACACACTTCTTTGGCAAATCTACATCATTCTGACCATTTGGTTCAGGGACACCAGCCCATTGGAGTACCTGATCAATCAGATCAATCTGCGCTTGTTTATGATCCGTTCGATCAGCAGGTACATAATATCCATGGTGCATGTGTTCTCCCCACACTGTTTATGAAGAATACCGTAGATATCATGATGCAATATTGATTTCATGAGGATATCCGCAGCATAATTAAGTATCATATGATAATAATTACATGTAGTCAATCATTCATCAAATCCAAACAATCAATATTAACATCATGGACTGACCTTCTTCCCAGAGCTTCGAAGAACGATCGTAAAATCCCGCAATGCCGATTTTCAAATCATCTCTGGATCGTTCCTTGGAAGTCACGGAATCACGTATACGAGAAACAACCGAGCCAATTCCTGCAAGACTGGTAGAGGAAGATTGCGATGGTTCTGCAATGCCTCCTGAAGGGAACAACATGTTTTTAGAGTAGTAGGAAGTAGGGACAAACGCATTGGCACTAGAAATCAAGACGACTACTGCTAGGACAAGAAGATTTGAAAAATGATGATGTCCTGGAATAGAATATCCTCTAAATTGTAATAGTGGCTTGTGGGAGGTGGCCATTGTTGGATTTATTTACAGTTGACGATCAAAAAGTATCTGTTGGTTGAAGGAACTGATAATGAGATTTGATTACTGATATTTGATTTCCAATATACAATATATGTAACTATTGGAGTTCTATTGGTCAGTGGTGGAGACAATAAAAACAGAACACAGCAGTATCTTCTGGTGGGTGTAGCTAAGCCTACAGTAAGTTATCTACAGAGTTCTACGTACGGAAGTCAGTGCCTCTCTCTTCTGTGAGATTACAAGCAAGCAAGCATAAAACATGATTGCCAAGAAAGAAGTGTATTGCCACTGGAATCACTCACTGTAAAATAAGTAATCTAAAGTAAGTGATAAACTGGTAAGATCTTTCCGCTAATATTGTTCCTTATATTTACAAAAATTGTCAATGAGGGTCAAAAACTGATAATAATTCCTGTTCGTTTCTATTCTGCACTTTTGTACATCTAAACTAAAAGAACTCTAGCTAGAGGTACTTGTAGAGATTATAGTGAAGGCAGTTCAATCAAGTGCAAATAGTGTACCTACAATATAATTCAAAGCAGTTTCAAAGCATGTGTACAAAAGCCGCATTGGCTAGTAACCCTACCCCTTCAATTATTTTTCATGGTGTTATTGACGGATGACGTAGGAACTTCTCGCCTCATCATGCTCTCTACTGTAGAGGCAGGGCAGCCACTCATTTTACTTTTTGCACGACATAGTCCCGAGTATGCTAACACGCGCAGTAGTACTCGCAGTACTGGTGGTACCCGGGCGGCGGCGCGTGGTGCTACGTACAGTACTACACCAGTTCAAATAGTACGGTAGGCCAATGTTACGATTTTCTACAATGCACCTTATGACGTAACTACGTCTTCAAGTAGGTACAGAGGTTGTAGAACGTGGTCTATGCGTATTCAACGTTATGGTATTGTTTATCGTAGAGATGGCAGTAGAGACCAAGTTTCACGTTCCCTCTCTTGCAGCGCACAAGCGACCGACCAGTCATCACCACCACCACCAACCTTCTTCATACCAGCTAGTTGTTGTACCACAACAACCGTAGTAGTTGTACCAGGTACCACCATTGTGGTATCGTACAACTGCAAATCTATCTATTGTATCGTCTATCTCTCTACTCTCTCTAGCTAGAGTAACCGGGGAAAGCAAGGAAGATAGTAAGATCAACCCAAAGGCACAATTGAAAAGAGATAGAGACGACTACTTTCATTACTCTCTAGAGAACATTCCCTTCCTTTTCTTGTGTTACAAATTTACATTCCGATAGCAATTCATTACAGCAACAAAGCAACAACAAAAGCTCAATCCCTTTGTTTGTTTATTTGTTTGCGTGCTCGCTTGCTTGCTTACTCGTTCAGTTGTTTCAATACACTTAGTACCATTACCATTGCGGTCATTCTCCCTTTCCGCCGTTGAATCGATTCGATTTAAGTCATCATTTCAAAATCTTGATTTTGCTCGAATACTACGTCAACTGCTGCCGATAGAACAGTCGTGCGTCGTGCTGTGCCAAAGCGAAAAAGTCTTGATACAGATCAAATAAATCCTGAAAAAGAAATACGTCTTCAAGTTTCGTTACCATGAAGTTCTCTATCGCTGCTGCTTCGATGCTTGTTGCAATTGCTTCTTCGCATTATGCAAGTGCTTTTGCTCCATCTATTACGACTGTCTCTACTTCGAAAACCTTTAGGAATCGTGCACAATACCACAAGAACAATCACAATCGGGCACTATTTGTTCTTAATGAAGATGCAATAGATGCCGCAACAAAGTCATCATCCGTTGCACTTCCAAAAATTAGCATTGAAGAATCCGCCGGACGCGTGACTCCGCCTCCTCGTGATCTTCAAGCTGCCAGAGAATCCACCAAGTCCTATCTCTCTCGCTACAAGGGTGAATCCGGTGCATCTATAATCTACTCAAAACTCGTTGAGAACGGTGTCGATGTCGTAAACGGATACTCTGGAGGAGCCGTCCTTCCTCTTTTGGATCAATTCCATCCGGATCATCCGCGACATCAGGGCAAACCGGCTATTCGTTGGATTACCAACTCCAACGAAAACTCAGCGGGACATATTGCCGAGGGGTACGCGAAATCGGCTCCGAAATTGGCCGATGGGAAGCAGCCCGCTGGAGTCGTCGTTGCGACTTCGGGACCGGGAGTGACGAATCTTATAACTCCTCTTCAGGATGCTATTTGCGATGGGGCGCCAATGGTGGTGCTCTGTGGACAGGCTGCGACTACCGCGCCTTCGGATGCGTTTCAGGCTGCTCCGGCTGTTGCTTTAACTACGCCTTGTACCAAGTGGAGTTATCAGATAAAGAATGCGGCAGAGTTGCCCTATGTTATGGATTATGCATTCTTTATTGCGAGGAATGGTCGACCTGGTCCTGTCTTTGTGGATTTGCCAAAGGATCTTCAGAATCAGGTTTTGGATGAAGGTTTGATTGATTCGTTTGCCGAAGGTATTCCCATCAAGGGAGACACTGCGGCAAAGAATTACGATGGAATTGCGAGGTTTTTGCCCCATCATTCTGGGGCCAATGGGGACCATGGTCCTACCGACCATTTGTTGCACATTGGTCTTCCTGACAGAGGTATTTTGTTTTCCATGGACAGTGACAATTCAAGGATTGATCCTATTTTGGATAATGATATGAATCTTGGAGACGATGAAGTTGCCTTTGCCTTGGATCACAATCCTTCGAATATTGTGTATTCCAGAGATCCTGATACATCCGAGCAGACCAGTGGAGAATTGGCAGTAGGATCAAAGCTCGTTGGAAAGATGTACACTTTGATCAAAAAGGCAAAGAAACCTCTCATCATTGCCGGCCAAGGATGCAATGACTGTCCAGAGGATTTGATGGAGTTTGCCAAGTCTATGCAAATACCTGTTGCAACTACTCTTCATGCCCTTGGGTGCTTTGATGAACGTGATGAGCTTGCTCTGAATATGGTAGGTATGCATGGGCATCCCACGCCGAACTTTATGACGCAAGAGGCGGATTTGATCATTTGTGTTGGATCTCGATTTGACGATCGAATCACGGGACGCATGGGTGACTATATTCCCGAAGCTAAGAAGGCTGCGGCAGAATACAGAGGAGGAGTCATTCATGTAGATATTCGTCTTTCTCAGAAAGCAGCTCAGGTGAAGCCCACATATTTCGTTCATTCTACAGGAAAGTCTTTTCTTCAAACCATGAATGCTGAAATAACCAAACGGAGACAAGAAAATCCCGAGGAGCGTTCTACCATCACAGCAGAGTGGTTAAAGCATAAGTCGAAGTTACAAAAGGAATATCCTGTCAAGATTCCTTACTTTCCAACTGAGACAATCAAGGGTGTTGATGAAAATGGAAAGGAACAAGAAGTTTCGAGGACAAGAATGTCGGCCCAAAGTGTAATCGCGGAGATGAATAGGCAGCTTCTTGAGGCTGGAAAACTTGATGACTGTGTTTTTTCCACTGGAGTTGGAATTCATCAAATGGTTGCAGCCCAGCTTATTACATGGACACAACCAAAACAAATGATCTCTAGTGGTTCTCTTGGTACCATGGGAGTTTCTTTAGGATTCATAATTGGTTGTAAGTTGGCCAATGGTCACAAAATATGTATCTCCGTAGATGGTGACGGTAGTTTCAACATGACCTTTACAGAACTGAAGACCGTTGCCGAGCAGAACATCCCCGTCAAGCTTTTAATTCTTGACAATGAAAGTCAAATGATGGTAGAATACTGGCAACGTTTATTCCACGATGCACGTTATCTTGCTGTAACCAACACTGTTAACCCTGACTACCGGAAATTAGCCGATGCATTCGGAATCAAGAGTTTGTATGTTGATAACGAAGAAGAGCTAGGAGATGTCATGAAGAAGTTTTTGTTCGAGGATGCAGACAAACCTGTTTTGTTGCATGCTCGAATTGAAAGAACGCCATGTTTACCTTTGGTTGCTCCAGGAGCACCTCTCCAAGATATGATTTTGGAAGATCTCGAATCAGAGGGAGGTTTCGACGCAAGCGCTGCGCCCAGTTAAAATAAATTTAGGCACCTACTTTTCACGCTATTTCTACCTTTTAATGAAATCTTTAATTATCTTTATCTTCTACCACCACGTACCTTCGGAAGAAGCTCTAACGAATTATTACTTGGTCCTACATTATAATATGCGAGGGAAAGATTATCCTTCAGAAAGCCAATATTTGATTTTCGGAGTTGCATTTTGTTTGGAGGCATGCCACCGAGTTGTGATTGGACTTGTTGCTTAATATCTTTAATTTTAGCCATGACGTCAACAGTAATTGAGACTGTTTGTCCGCAAAAATTCCATGCTGCATAGCTTGAATCATTTGGAATTTTAATCAGAATAGGAACATTGGGGCTAGAAAGAGATTTAGCAAAGTCCATTTCTGACATAGTCGTTTCCATAGGTACAGTATTTTGGTCGGCCTCGATCTCTGGTTGTGACGCTGAAGGCAAAGCTGCAACCGACATAGCTATTGGTGGCGGTGGAGGCGGTGGAACCGTGAAGGGTAGAACAGGAGGATGTTGAACTTGTCCGTAAGCTGGTGTTGTTTCAAGTTTGAGTCTTTTTGCGTCTGGTGCAATAACTTCCGGTCTTGCATGAGTTGGGACGACATTATTAGTTGGGGGAGTAGCCGCGGTAATCGTAGGGCGAGGTTGAGGCATTTGAGGCTCAGCATTGGAAACAACATTTGTTTCCAAAGGTTTACGAGATTCTTCGTCCTCCATGGCCTTTTATCAAAGTTAAGCAAATATTGGATTCCATTAGAGCTCATAGTTTTCTGGAAGGATTCAACAGAAGAATTGGCAACTTCAAACTTACCGCCGTGCCAAACAAGTCCGTTCTTCCCTTCGCGAATGTCATCATATTTCTAGCTATTTCATCACCGCCAACCAAGTTACTTTCCTTTTGTTTCTCGAGGAACTTCGCCTTCTCAGCGGCCCATTTTGGGTCCAATAGCTGGATTCTCATGTGCTCTGTCATGTCGGCAATTGGAATACTCTTTTTCGTAATCGGATCAATGACATGCGTCATGGATTCTAAACTAAACTTCGCCTGCGATGATACAACGTTAGGGGCATATTCTTCAACGACCTTAATCTGTTCATCATCTTCATCAGAACTTTCTTCCATTTCATGTCCTGCCTCCTTTGTCTGCACCTGATCGCTCTTGAGAGCTACAGACGTAGGTGGTGGTGGTGGAGGAGGAGGTAAGGATTCCACAACTTCGTCAACATGAAAATCAATCGTTTCGACTACAACAAAATCATGCCAATCTATCTTAGCAGTTCCTCCAAGACCCCCACTGCCATCCATGCTTTCCAACTCTTTTCTGCGTTTTTCTTCAAAGTACCTATCGTATTCTGCATGGTATGCAGAATATTCAAGGCACTTATTGATATCACCAGCGGTGCTTTGAATAAGATCAATCTGATGTTGAATGTTGTCTTTTTCTTCCATACCTACCTCTAAACCTACCGCATCTTTGATTTTTGCTAATTCCAATAAACTGATTTGGTCACCGATCATTTCTTTGGATCTTTGTTTCATTTCAATCTCATCAATCATAACTGCTTCCTGCAACAACCTTCTATACAACTCGATCAATTGGATAAAGTAAGCATAATGACTGTGTCTGGGTTGTAAAAACCCCCAAAAGGGATTGTTCCATTCTCTTATTGTTAAATCTCGCAAGAACGACCCACCCTTCCCATTTAATGCGGCAAACTGGGCTGTCAGCTTTATGACCTCCAACTGAGCGAGAGAAATATTATTAGGAGCTATTAAAACAGTGTATCTTTGCTGCGGTGGAATCAAACTTTCTTTCTCTGTACTAGCAGATGATCCATCATTTTGCTCTGGCGACGATTGTTCTCCCTTTGACGATTCAAACTCCACAATCTTGTGAATCCTTGAGCGCTGAGCCAAGAGAGCTTTCGCTACAGGATCAACTATAGATTTGGCCTTTCGTGTCATCATTTTTTCCTTTCCATCATTGACAGCTTCACTTTCTTCTTGGTCTTGCTCCTGCTTTACACCGGTCCCTTCTCCTCCTTTGTCCGGTTGCTTCGTATCGGTGACCCCCTCCTCTTTTTTCTCTTCATCGACCCCTCCATTGGAATAAAATAAAATCCTATCTTCATAGTATGCATGAAAGGGTGAACTTTCATGCAAAAAGGCAAACTTTGGAGTTTTGCCTTTTGCGGAATTCATGATGCGAGTCTCGAAACCACGTCCGTTCTTGGCCACAAACGATGCGGTTTTGTCTGCAACGGCCCGGATTTCCGGTGGCGGTCGGATTATCCCTTGGATTGCCATGGCTAATAATGAACTAATTCATACAAACGTCGTTGAGGAGTAGAGATGAACGTTAGTACGCACAATATCAATAATCAATTCCGTTTGATATTATTATGATGATGATTAACAATGAACAGCAAACAACAATAGAAGTGAAGGTTTTGTGTTATTTTCTGGTCGGGGGGGGGAGGGTTTTTTTTGTACTATATTGTAACTCACTAGCGTACTCTCTACAGACAGGGGGTGGGCGGATGGTGACAGCGGAACACCCATATCGGCAGGAGACAGGAGAGTAGAGATTGATTTCTTTTTTTTTTCAAAAAAATAGTCTCATTTTTTGTGTTTCCTTCTTCAAGAAAGGTTGGCGTTTCGTTAAGTCTTCCTAGTTTCAAAAATACTAAAACTTGAATCCGTTAAATAATCAAGTACTGGCCTCGGAGACAAAAGTAATGCAATGGACAAGAAAGAATTCATTGAGTCCCTAAGGAACGAGCTCAAAAGAGGGGGTATCATCCGTGCCATCACTGCACAACTAAAAGAGGAGATTTGTAGCTCCTACTTGAGAACTTGTTCTCCTCTTCCTCACTTCAATTCAAAATGCAAGATCCAATCTCTTGAGCATATAGCATTAAGATCTCTTATTTTTGACTTTTTAATCTGTGATGATTTACAATTGACTCTATCAGTTTACTCAACTGAGACTGGTCTCGATGATCATCATGATGATTCTTCTCATCAGCACCACCATCATACTAATTCCTGTTTCATGTCAGCTCATGATATATGTAAAGCATTTGAAATCAAGACAGAATCAAAATTCTTCAAGATAATGACTTCAACCAAGGAAAATGATAAATCATCAAAGGGGGCAGAACAATCAATGATTAGTAAGATTCTAAGTGGTATACCATCGTTGATAAATGATGTTCCAACAAGTGCTTGTGCTTCAACACAAACACATGAGGATGACAAAAGCAGCAGCATACTTCTTGCTCGGAAGGATCTTGAAGACCATTTGCAACAAATCAAAGATAAGTATGTTCAACAGTCTGAACTTCTGAGTCAATCGTACCGGTCCTCCAGCGAAGTTTTAGAATCTCAAATGTTTGCATTTCAGAGAGAGTGTGAGGAAAGGGAACGGGCACGCATGGAGCGAGAACTAGAAGTGTACAAAAAAACCACAGTTGAAGCCATCAAACGTGAATGTTCTGAGATGTACAGTCGGAAAATGGACGAATCCAAACGTATGCTGAAGGCTGAATACGACAGAAATCTGGACCAATTAAACAAGAAAGAAGAAAAAGTTCGAGAAGAATTCATTGGGAGGGAAAAAGAGAGGGAGAAGGAGCACCTGGCTGATCTGCATAGACTAATGAGGGAGATTGAACATTTTAAGAAGCGAGAACATGACAATAAAAGTATGTTAGATGTAGAAAGGCGTAAACTTGAACTGGAAGAACAAAGGGTCAAAAACATCTTGTTGACTGCTGAAATGAAACTCAGTTTTGCAGAAACCAAAGAGAGAGAAATCAGGGAAAGTATGACCAATGAGTACAATCGTGTTAGACTCGCGGCGAAACAGACGTATGATGATGCATCAGATTCGGTAAAGAAACAAATGGAATTCTATGCAGTAGAATTAGATCGACTTAATGGTAAGAAATATACCATCATATCACACGAAGTTTTTCATGGTCTCAGTTTATTTAGTTTGATACTGCGAGCTTGATCTGACAAAAGCTGCTTATTATTAGCCCTTCGAAGAGAAAATGAAAATAGGCTGATAGCACATGAGGCTCTCGAAATAGAGGCATCAAGGCTTAGAGTTGAAAATGCAGAACTAAAGACAAACTTGGACGATGCCTTGGCGCAACTTACAAGTTTAAAGTTATCAAAAGAAGACGCGGAGCAAAAGGCCAGTCATAAAATTAACTTGTTACAAAGTGAAATGAGTAACCTTCGAAATGAAGTTGGTACGTTCCAAGGTTCTTTGCTAATTCAAAGTAAGAATGAAGTTGCAAGAGTTAGTGAAAGATATGAAAGGATAAAAAATGGTCTTGAACAAAAGTGCAATCGTCTTTCACTTGACCTATGGAATGCGAAGCAGGAGAAGCAAGTTTCCCATGATCAAATTTGTGAACTCCAGAAGTTACTTTGTCGATCAGAAGGTGCTCTAAGGAATGTTCACATGTACCATGAAGAAGAAAGAAGTGGTGGTATGATTGAGGGCTCTTCTCATCATAAGAAACAGGAACATTTCCGAGAAGTAGTGGATACTAACATTCAAGAACGAACAAATTGCTCCTCCTCTAAATTTCTTGTTAATGGTACTTCAACTACTACAAAGGAACACCTCACGATCGGCACCACTGCTAGTAGGAAACAGATCTTGCCATGTACCAGAGGAATAAACTTCTACAGGGTCATAGGGGACGATCGATCTCCCTCCTTTACAAACACTATTGATTATCCCGAAGATCACTTCAGAGACCAAGTTGTAGAGGGTTATTTCATTCAAGAACACGAGAAGCAATGTGTTGATGCTTCTAATAGTACTGGCGGTGGTGGCATCCTTCAGGAAATGAAATCCAATCCTTTGCTGCTGCAGGGCGCTTATACTAGAACTACACCACCATGTACTACTAGTGAAACAACCCAAGATAAATATGACACTATTCATATTACAACATCGTCCCACCAACTTGTCGACGAGGATTCAAATGAAGTCCTGAATAAAGAAGATGATAGAAAACAGCCACCACTTCTTGGAATGATTATCAACAAGCCACCATACGACGAACAGCAAGAAGAACGTCAGAGTGTAGAAGGAAAGATAGAACAAGTTGACAGAAGACATTCACAAAAAAGTAAAAGGTTATATAATGGGGAAAACAGCACACAGGCAACGAACTTGAAGTCTTCAAATTCTTTAGATGGAACTAGTACAGCGAGTAGGAGGGAGGATCCCAACTGTGATTCATCAAAAAAGTACCAACTTCCAGAAATGCACTCAGTTACCACTAGTAGCGAGGAATTTCTCCCCATTAGCTGTGCAGAAGAAAGCACGCAAGACCCTTCAATTCGTCAAACTAATGATGAAGGCACCTATACTTTGCTTGAGGTCGAAGGAAGGGATGATGAAAATTACGCATCCGACTTCGAAATCGAATCTGTATCCATCGCCTAATCAAGTAGGAAATATGTCTGCATTCGATAGAATTCCCAATTTCAAATATCTTCACACGTGTAACTAAGATAACTTCGATTGCATCTTTCTATAAATGCATTTCTACACTAACCTTAACTCGAGGCGGTAGTGCAAAGATTTGATATTGAATTTGATTTAGTTTTAGGCACCAGCATGTAATCAAGAAATTATACAACAGCAATTCCCGGATGGCAACCTATTTTGTCCAGTCATAACACTAGGTTTGTCACCGGTCTCAACATTAGTCTTCTTTTGATTCACAATAATTGGCTTCACAGATACATTTACAGGAGTAGGATGAGTTAAAAAAACAGGCACTTCGCATTCCTCCACTGTGCTGGATGGTGGTCCGAGAACTCCTTTCCCCATACAAATTAACCTTATTCTATCAAGAGAGGGAGTTTCATCCTCAATTCCTATGGAATCAGACGTCGAAAAATCATCAATCAAACGTATTATAAAGAGGTGCTTATAAAAGATTCAATAAAAACTTACCCTCGGGCCACTTTGATTGGAGCGATTTTGTGATGAATTCAATTGTATCCGACGGCGAACACTCAATTTCGACATGTACTCCGTCTTTATTCGCGAAAATAAATTTGAGTCGGACCGAATCGCTTTCTGTCGGTGCATTACTGACTGTCTCAATTTTTGTTGTCATACTAAAACAGTTAGGAAAAATGTTTCTCTTCGTGTTTTCTTCAAATGATGCACGGGGCTAACACTTCAATAATGACAAATACCGCAACCTAAAATTGTCATCGATTGTACCCTCTCTCTCTCCTTCTTTCGAGTCACCCGCAAAGTTATGAAATTGTGCAGTAACGCCAGAGTGGCGGAAACAGTGTGTGTGTGTGTGTGTGTGTGATGGAAGATAGATCTGTCCTTCTTTTTATTGGTTCGGCAAGCGTCACACTGCAAGAGGAGAAGGACTTGTCTGCGATGTTAGTTTTAGTTAGAGAGAGAGATATTTTAAGTGTAGAGCATGATTACTGTACCATACCACGTGCAGTATGTACGACACGAGAGGAAGTTATCGGTAAAATTATTTTACATATAGATAGGGTTAAGTTTTATTGCGCAGCTATGTGTTGTTGTTTTAGTTTTGCTACACCATATCGGGTGAAATTTATCGCCAATCCCACAGCATCAGGCTCTTTTTGACGTTGAATAAATTGAATACCAGCTTTTTTCTCGCACGACTCGACTCGTCTAATTTCTAATTTCAGCTCACATCATGTCCTCTCTCTTTTTTGTGCGTGTCCCTTTTTCGGACGGTTGCGTGTTTTGTGTTTTTTGTTTTGTTTCAATGGCTAGAAAATCGGTGGCACATCGAGTTTATGAATTCATGAAATTGTAAACTAATGCATAAGAATCGCATCATCAAAAAAACATGTCACAGAGCAAAAGAGTTAGAAACAAAAAAGAAAAGAGGAGAATAAGCCTTGAAACCGTCGTCAGTAACCTCGAGGATTCTATCAAACGCACAAAGGTTGTGATCATTTCAAGCTTGAAGTGTTTGACGTCATCCGGGGAGCTGTGCATCGATTTTGTTACCAAGGAACGCCTTGCAAGACCTCCTTTTCCATTTGTACACGCATTGGTGGTAATATACAACCGACATCTATCATTTGCGAATGGCCTTTACAGTGAATTCGATCTTGAACTGGGAAACGTTAGTACGAGACAAGAGAGAATAAAGTTTCTATTTAAAATCTTCGTTTGCGTTGCCATGATAACACATGTGAGAGTAGATATTTATGTTTCTCCGGCAAAGTTACTTGGAGGGCAAGAAGTGACAGCATCTCATTTATTTCTTCGTTGCCTGGCAAAGGCTTCGAAAGTGTCAAGTGAACAATCTGCCCAGGTGGCCGAAGAAATACTGAAATTAGGAGAAAGCATGCTTTATAAGCAATCTGTCAAAACTCGGAACATGATCGTTAGATTTCAGGCCATTATCCGAGGCTGGCTTACTAGGATGGGATGGAATGGAAGGAGTCGCAACGTCAAAGAAGAAGTTACTACATGTATTATATCAAAGGGGGGCAAGGAGAAGAAGGATAACCAAAAAGAAGAAAACATTCGGAAAGGTCGTGTTGAGAAATTTAATAGTATAGAGAAGACAATAAACCTTGATATAAAGAAAAGAGGATTATCGTCAGCCATTGTTGATAACGATTGTTCAGCAGAAGAACCAGGGAAAAGCGCACCAAGCCTTAGCGAAGGGAAAGATAAAGACAAGTGTACACCTATTGAAGAAGCCGTTGGGAGCAACAAAATAGAAGGGGGTATTTCGAACTTAGTAGTGGAAGAGGAAAGGCAATATCATGCAGGATCAGGTGATACTAATCAAAGGAATATCAAACAGAAAATTCGGCAAGTTGACAAAGAAGGAAAAGGTTTGAAAAAAATCTGCCATAAACCAGCAGACAGCACGTATGTTATGAAGCATGGCTCCGGAACACAAAATTTTGAAGATAAATTAGAAGAGAAGAGTAAAGATGAATATCGGTTTAAGACAAAACTAATAAAGAAACTTGTCATATCAAACGGAGTTGTAACGCATCAAACGAAGGAAGTACGTGAAGTTGTGGAAGACAGAAATGAGGCTGATACAGATACAAGGTTGAAAGTTATTAGTGAGAGGGAAGTGGAAATCAATAAAAGAATGGAACGGCTGAAAGACCGTGAAGCGAAACTTAAAATACGTATCGAGGAAACAAAGCAAAAGGAAATGCATCTCGAGTTGTATGAAAATCGAGTGAAACGTCTCGCTGAAATTCTGCGCAAGCAACAGGATAAGATGAAGGAAGATGAAGCTCGTAGAACTATTGAATTAGATGAACTTCGGGTACAAACAATATCCAGTAGCTACAGGATGCCAAATATTACTTTAAAAGGGAAAACAAGTTTACCAAATGAATTCCATTTTAGTGATGAATTACTGAGACAAGCTTGCTATAATCCGACAATTACAGATTTGAGACTAGGACTAGAGAGGAAAGAAAGACAGCTCAGAACGAGATATGCAAATTTACTTAAAGCTGAAAAGGACTTGCAATCGCGAACTAAAGAGTTTGAGAGGAACTGCGCTTCTTCACGAGAGATGTTAGAAATGCAGTCAGCAGGTGACTGTAAATTGTCGAAGACAGAGAACATAATGCACACAGTTACTAGAGAGAAGAACAAAAGAAAGGTTAACAAAGCAGTAAAAGAAAATATGCCTCCTGACTCGTCAATTCCAGGAGATTCAAACATATCTGATAACACTATAAATCGTAGAGATGCCTTTGTACCAGCAACTCTACCCAATGAATTGAAGGCACGAGCCTCTGCACCAAAAACAAGAAAAGAAGGGAACGATCAGTCAAACGTGTCAAAGCATGCCATGACCTCGAAGTCAACTAATAGCGTCCCTTTGCTAAACGTTTCAGATGAAAAGAAAAATGTACAATTAAGCCGAAGACACTCACTTCCACGAAGTCTTATTGAGTACACTAAAAGTCATGTATGATGTGAAATATCTTTAATTTCAAATACTATTTTGGCCTCTCTAGACGAATCCGCATTTTTAATTAATGCCTGCCTCTTCTGCTATAACGACCCATAGGACCTCTAGCATCCCAATTTCGCCCCCTTCCAGCAGGAGGTGGTCCTCTAACATTTCCACGAGTAGGATTCCCCATTCGGCCACCAGGAGGAATTCTTCCAAATTCTTCCCTGCCCATAGCACCAGACCATCTCCCTCCACGTGATGCCCCATGGAATCTTCCGCTTCCTTGAATTCCAAATTCTTCGATCTCACTGTGAGGTCTCTTGCCAGGACGGTTTCCAGCATCAAGAGATCCTTTGAGCATAGGATCATACCCTCCCTAAGAATGAAAAGAGAAAAGATAATGATGTGAGATACGTACATTATGATCTTCCAAATTCGAAGCGAGTACAGACTGAAAGCAAAACATTTATGCTACAAAAATAAATAACTACGACAATCATTGTGAAGTGAAAAGATATGAACCCCGACAACATGACAATGAAATAAAGACCAGGCGCGATTGGTACGCCCATTAACTATCCCTCTCCTGCTAGAAATCAACTGAGAGAGTTAATACATCAAAACGAAAGAACTTACCTGACCAAAGAAACCTCGACCACGGGGACCGATCATAGCCCCCCTACCGTGCTCATTGTAACTTGGCGGAAGCCTGGAGAAGCGACCTCTCCCGCGACCGCCATGATACTGCCCTCTGGGTCCCTGCATATTATGGGAGTTATGGCTATCATGGCCTCCATATCCACGACCAGGGACTGGATTCTGTTGTTGATCGTTATTCACTGCAGGTCCCATTTGGTAGCCAGCTGGAGGTGCACGGTTCTTCAAGAGCTCCCGACGATTCGGAGTTGAAGTTTCGTTCGTCTTTGTCGAGGGGGGTGGCTCATTTGCAGTCTTTTTGAAGTCATCAGATTTCGTTTTCACGTCGATAGATGTTGAATTATCATTAGTTTTTGACTCAACATTAGTCGTTAATTTTTCAGTAGTAGATTCTGTCTCGTTTCCAGAAACATCGTTCACCATATCTGCATCATTAGTAGCACTAGTACTCTTAGATTTATCTTGAATACTCTCGTTCTCGGATAAGTCTTTCACTTCATTAGAATCTGCCACAACATTCGGTTCCGATACAACCACATCGTCTGTTGAGTCTTCCACTCGATCATCTTCTTCCACTTCCACATCAAACACATCCCCTCCAAAATCATCGCCAAAATCATTTGATCGTCTCTTACTTTTAGCATGACCAATACCTCTACGAAGAACCAAACCTTTATCTAATTCATCGCCTTCAAACTCATTTGATTCTTTTTTCGCCGCAACTACTGCAGCTTGTTTTTCGCGCTCATGTTCTTCATCTGCTTCTTGTTGTTGAATAATTGTTTCCATCTTGTCCATTATCTCTTTTACAAACAAGTCTGCTGCTTTTCTCAATCCCACATTAGGGATCAGATCATCAGGACTGACACCCTCCTGGCCAGTAAGTGGACACACGAATCCACTTTTCGCCAACCCATCTCTCATACATAATTCACATGCTGTTCTTCCTTCTGTATCCCATGGGACAAGCATTGCGTTTTTCACCACTTGGGCACAGATACCACACTGTAAATGCTCAGGTATCTCTGTTGCAGTTAATTTTAGGGCATAATCCAAATCGCGCCTTTTCTCCCCACTACTTGATCCAGATTGTCCACCTCCCCTATTGACCAGTGCCTGAAATCCAATTACATTCGGCTGTAACTTGATTCCTTCGGATTCTTCATCCTCGACAGAATTCTCGGAAGGAGGGATATTAAGAAAGGTTCGAGGGATTCCAGTCGCACGTCGTTTGTTAGGTTGAGTCTGCTGCGCTAAGAGACGTTCTTGTTCCCGAAGTTCAGGATCTGCGTTTGGCCTTTGTTGATAAGAATGAGTTGGTGCTCGAAAGGGAGCTACTACCGCCGATTGAGAAGATTGTGAGTCACTCACTGTAGCCCCACCAAACTTGGAGGGCTGCAGTGATCGAATTAAACTGTTGTTTGACCGATAAACAGATCCCGCCTGATCTGTAACGGCCTTGAGAGCCGCAAGCTCTTTCTCTTCCGAGTCTTGGGCAGCGTCTGAATCCGCCGGGTTACTACCTACATCCGCATTCGATTTTGTACTTACAAACTCATCATCATCATCATCCCGGGTGCTGTGAATTGTATAAAAACCTTGTTCAGCTGCAGCAACGTTGCCATAAGTCATGGCTACTCCACTGTGCATGCCGGCATCTGCCCTTGCGATCCTTGCCAACAAACCTTGGCCCCTTGCAGCGGGTAATCTTTGTACGATAATTCTAGTTCCGCGCGGTAATAGCATATTTTCATCCTTATATTCCTCGTCTGTCATTGCGTTTTTGACGCTGATATCAAATTCGAGCTGCATTCCACCGCCTGTGGATCGATCAAGTTTGTTTGCTTTCACGATGGCTCGTTTGATGTCAAAAAGGCGAGCGGTGGAACCAGGCATTGATATTGAATCAAAGTTAGTTCCAGACTTGAATTTATATAGAATCGTTGACATGGCTACTTAGATTGTCTTTTCAATACGTTAATAATTGATCGTTTGTTTAGTTGGTTAGCGGTGCAGGTAGATGCAGTTAGAATTCTCTATAAATAGATTATGATCCCATGAAGATGATTACGTTATAAAATACACGCATAAAATACAGTACTGTAGTTAGAGAGAGGTGACAGATGGGAGATGTGGGAAAGATTGTGAGCAACACAACGGAACCACCACCACACGGTTTTTACTGTTACCGTTTTCTGGTGTCCGTATGAGGTTAGCAGAGATTTTAGTCTTTAGGCTGTTGTTAGACTACGTGTACACTAGACAATTTAGCGTGACGTCAACCATGTCACTTAATTACGGTACGTAATATTTCATCTGTCAAGTACACTGGTTACTGGCCTACTTGTTCTGAACAAATGAAATATCTATTTCATGTGTGTGATATTCCAAATGGAAAAGAGTGTTTTTATATTTAAAGCATGATATTCTAAACCTTTTCTTCGATTACTTTTTGATTCTTGGACCACAGGGAGAGCCCGACGCCTCCACTCAACATTGTTACTACCACAGCAAGTGAAGCTTGAGTTGGTATTTCAACCCCAAAGTACTCAGCAAAAAGCTTTACACCCACAAAACCTAAAATAACTGCTACTGCTGGCTCCAAATACTCCAAATCGGACGCTGCCTTTGATAAGATAGTATACAGACTCCTTAATCCCATAATAGCAAACATATTGGATGTGAACACAACGATTGGATTCTGAAAGTGTCACGGAAATACAAAGATAAGACATATGCCAAAAGTATAAAAGTGAGAATAAATGTTTGAAACAGTTTGCAACAACAATGTCAACAGTCACCAATAACAACGCACCTCTGTCACTCCGAATACAGCAGGAATACTATCGACTGCAAACACAATATCACTAATCTCTACCGCAACCATACAGATAAACAACGGTGTAGCCTTTCTTTTTCCCTCTTCCATGATAAAAAATCGGTCCCCATCAAACGTTTCACTCGCATCAAACAGATTTTTGCTCAGCTGAACAATTTTGTTATCGTCCATGTCCTCCTTTTCATCTTCATCCCCCTCATTGTCGTTCCCGAATAAAACCGTCGCGGAGGAATAAATTAAAATAGCTGCAAAGACTAATAAAACTGCATGAATCTTTTGCAAAGCAACACTCCCCAACCCAATCATTACAGCTCGCATGACCACTGCACCATATATTCCAAAATTTAACACTCTGTCCTGATTCTGTAGAGGAATCTTGAAGTAATCAAATAATAATAAAAATACAAGAAGATTGTCCACAGAAAGACTCTGCTCTAGAAGGTAACCTGCGAAGAATTCTTCCGATGTCTTTGCATCGACAAAAAAGTTGAGCGAGACACCAAAAATAATGGAACATAACACCCACAGTGACGTCCTTTTGATTGCAGCAGAATATATTTCAGCAGATGTTTCATCTGGCTCTATGATAATTGTTGGTCCAGATCCTGGTACTAATATTGAAGATTTCTTCGTTTGGTCGCTGTTTGTAATGGAGGTGTTATTTTCATCCGCAGTGGTGAGTCTCAATAAAGTTCGGCCTTGACCAGAACGTTGTTGTCTGTATAAAAGACTATTTCTCTTTTGTGAATGTAAACAATGGATGTTTGTATCTGTGCAAATGCTGGATAACACTTGAGAAGGGGGTACGATTGACAATCGCGATGATGAGCTTGGTGTGATAAATGTTGCATGAGACCGATGATTTGCCGTGGAAGAAGGTGATTGCAGTATATTTCGTGACGACGAAGTAGAGAAAGCGGCTGAAGACTGCAAAAATGCCAATGATACCAATATTGCACAATATCCCATCGTTTGGGAAAAGATTCTGCCATGGCGTCCGCGGACATTGTAATCATGACAACTTTTTTCATTATATATCAAGAATGGTATTGACATCATTTTGAATTTCAATGTTTTTTTTCAAATACTGATTGCTGATTGGTTTTATGACTTGCCTCGTTGTCAAATAATGTTTTATACCGATTGTGGAGTAGCAACAAAGCAAACCGGTGGAATATAGAAATAAAAGGAAAGACCACCAAGGGAAAATAAATAGCTCCAGTGTAGGTCCAGTACTGAACGAGAAAGGTTCAAGTCAACAAACAGTCTTTGTTTTCAGTGGTGTGAGTTTGTATTGCACGCCGCTGGAAGGTAATGAATGCCAAACTGCTGGTTTTACAAGCGGAAATAGCAGCTGAAAAAATATTGGCTCTTGAGAGAGTGTAGAGACACGTCAGACGTCAGAGGGCGATTCCCGGTGTAGTACTTTGCTTTGCTGTGTTCAAAAATACTTCACTGAATTTCAAGCTGAAGCGACTAAAACGCAGATTCAGGATCTGCTATCAGTGTCAGGGAATAGAATTTATATGTATATATATATATATATATATATATATATAGAAAAAGGAAATAAAAAGAAATATATCAGGCGATAACTTTCTCCGTTGCCTTTTCCTTCTATTTCTTACTTCTTTCTCGCCCCTTGCTGTACACCAACGAGCGGTTCGGCTTCACAGCAGTGAGAAAACAGAAAACCGTGCGTTAGTTTTGTGGTGTAGGTTGTATTATGATGTACTCCTATGTTGTACAGAGCACTCGTGTCGCTCGGTCTGAATACCACGTACAATCGTACGTACGCACACTTGCATACCGATAATTTTTACATTGAAAATACAGAGAATAGAGAATACAATGCTGTTCGTCTGTGTAGTGTGTCTTTCGATGATGCAGTCACACAACAACAACCCACCAGGCAAGGCGGACGGTCCGTACCCGTATGTACACGTAGTGCTGTAGTATTGTAGTGTAGTTGCACCTCGTAGGGGCGGACGGACGTGCATGTTCTCGGCCGCGCTACTTGTATCATGATGACAGTACTACACGTACGGTACACGGTACAAACAGTAGTACTGTAGTGCGTCCTGATCCTAAAGTGTCAAGCAGAAGACAACAGGGGGTTGAAAAAACTCAACGAGCACAAAGCACAACACAAACGAAGTCATCTGAGTTGAAAAAGAGGAAACTAAAATACCGGCAGTTGATTGATCAAATGCATTGATTCGATTGCAACCACACCCCAATTAGAAACAACTCAATACATAACCATAATTAAATTAATCCACCCAAAAAATCGTCTTTAGTATTGTGAGGTTCAATCAGAATACTCAAGGTAATCATTTTTGGATCTATCCATCATAACGCTCGCAGTTCTAGCTAGAGGGAATAGTCTAGTTAGTGATTGATTCATCTGTCTACAATTCAATTTTTAAAAGCGAAAGAAGAAAAGAACTCCAGGGAGACCTAATTGATTCATTGAAACATCTAGCGACTTGCAAAAACTGATCTACTTACCGGTACTTCACACAGCTTCACCACCTTACTGTACTAATTATAGAGAGAGGCGTCCAGTATCAGGTAGAGAGAGAGAGTCACTGCGTACGCTCAAACTTAGTTACAGTATAGTCTACATATTTTGCCATGGGAAATCAGCCATCCAATGTTTCGGAAGGTGTAGCTGGGGGAGGAGGAACGATGCCACAAGGAAGCATCGCAGGTCAAAGTCAAAGATCGCAACACAGCCAAGGTCAAAGGCATACTGGGACACAGTCGCAGCATCCGCACTCGGCTGGTCCAAATGGGGGACATTTGATGCACGGGCAGCAACAAGTTCCTTATGCAGCAGGGCCGTATGGACCGCAAGAAACGGCCACTACGAATACCATGGGGCACTACGCCAAGTCTTCATCCGATGCGTCCATGGGGGAGGACCAGATATCCTCCAAGCGTCTTCCCTATGGTGCCGTATCTCAGATGCCACGGCAAAGCTTTGACAATGTTCCTAATTCCATGGAATTACATCACTCGGCTACTGTACAAGATCCATCCGTGCAGTCAAGTATAGCTCAATTATCAATTGTAGATGATGACGTCGTGCCAACTGTATTTCGGTGGGAACATGGGGGTCGTGAAGTATACATCACTGGAACGTTCAATGGGTGGACACGTCAGATACCCATGCATCGTTCCGGTAACGACTTCACTTACATTCATAATCTCAAGAGGGGTAAGCATGCCTACAAATTTATCGTGGACGACGAATGGCGTTTTGCCCCTGATCAACCCACTGTCGCCGACGTGGATGGGCGGATCAATAATTTCATCGACGTGACCGAGTTCAAACCTTATACAGGAGACAAATCGTTTGAAACAGAGAAAAATGCAGCCTATTACTGCAAACCTTATCCACCAAATGGGCAGAATGGTATGGTAATGAACGATGAAGATGTGATGACAGATGGTATGCAGAATGTTGCACAGCTGCAGGATCCAGACGGGGAGATTTTTACTCATAATATGCCTGATTTGGACGATTATACCAAAGATCCGCCACCACTTCCACCACATTTGAGACATATTATTTTAAACAAACCTCCCCAGTTGCAGGATACGGCAGCTTTGCCTGTCCCGCAGCATGTAGCATTGAATCATTTGTATTGTACAGCGATTAGAGACAACATGATGGTTTTGGGTATTACGCAAAGATTTCGGACAAAATTCGTTACGACAGTGTATTATTCCCCAGAGCTGAGTAGACCGTTGTAATGGATAAATATGATGAAAAGCTGTGATGAAGAAGTGTGTTTTACTTTTTACAGCTCGTAATATGATCCTTGGTGACAGATTGATGTACATAACGTTGTATATCATTTGATTGCGACAAAAATCCGTGTATTTGATGAGGAAAGGGTGCAGACGCTACAATTTTTTGCAGACAAAGGGTTTTAAACGGTAATGGCATCTTCTTATCACTTACAGAAGAATAATCCTCTTTGAAGGATCTTTGATTTGAATTAGTTTTTAAATTACATAGTTTTCCGTCATAGTTTCTGTCAAGGTACCAACGAACACATGAGATTCAAACCTTGCCTACAATTTGTTTTTGTTACTCTTCCAGGCATAAGTCAATCATGATGGCGTCTGAGGAAGATGCTTTGCTATTCTCGGCGTTGACTTCATTTTCATCAGATAAAATGGAAGATTGAAGAAACGTTCCAGCGAAACCTCGTTCGCGGCCTCGTTTCGATCTGCGAGAGCCCTCTACTCCTGGTGTCTCGCAATCGTCTTGTGTGGCCAATTTTACTAAAAAATCAAGCATTGTCTCATCCTCGTCATTTGTATCAGTTTTTGACTCTGTGCAGTTGAGAGAATGGTCAGAGCAAGCCACCGAAATCAAAGCAATAATGATTTCGGATTGATCAATGATCGGGGTTGGAATATCCTTTAAAATATCCCCCATAGTCCGCTCATTCCAAATGCCAAGCAGTTCCATCATCATCCCCTCTTGCGCTTCCGCGTTATACCAAAATATCCATAGTTGATGAGTGGATATTCTTTTGTTATTACATTTTTCATAGATTAGCAATCTCAGTTGTGCCAGGTTTTTACTTGTATCAACATTCAGTTCAAAAGTTGTCCGTGATGTTGCGTTTTTATTTCGAGATGATCGCCGTATATTAGTCTCGACTGAATGCTCTTCTTCTAATCTAGAGCGAAAATCATTCTCAAGGTTTGATTGCACAGCGGCTGCATTAAATGAACTATCATATTCATGAATTATGAACGTGTGATGCCAATGAGGATTTTTCAATTTACTTTCCGAATTGCTCTTTTTCTTTGAATCAGAGTCTTCCAAGGTTAAAAGACTTTGGAGGTATTGGTGATAACGATCCATGCAAGTTTTGTTACTGCAGGGCGCCTTGCAAAGGCGTATATTATAACCATCAACGTGGGATGACGCAAGGTTTTCAACTGAAATTGTAGTGTCATCGTCTTTTCTGTTCACATCCATCTTAGATAATGTAGCCTTCGGATGGTGTTGTTTAAAGTGAATAAACAAATTGTTTGAGATGTCTTGTTTCTCTTTGGTATCAGTTAGTATTGTATTCAAGCTCAGTAACGAAGACAAATATGATTCGTACAGTTCCTCACTGATCAAAGTAAGTGGAACATCTTCCTTATATCCGGTTTCCGAAATTGGTGAACCAGATGAACATGTGTGAAGTTCTCTAAAACGATTTACTGACAAGATGGGCCTCTCATGATCAACACAGGTCAGCCGATGACACATAAAATTAAGTTTACTACCAGTAGGGTCACTATCTGGCAGTGGCGCACTGTAAAGCAAGGTTTTCATCTGATTTTTTGTCCTTTCAAAAGACACCAAGTCACGTTTTCTACATTTTTTGGGCATCTGTATTATTTTCTTCCATCTTTCTATATCCTTCACATGGACAAATCTGTATTCTCCCACTATTCCTTTAATCAAGATAGATTTGTTGGAAGTGTCTTGCGCGCTAGAATTGGCCCAGTCAATGAGTTGTGCCACAGAGTTTGATTTCTCTTCTTTGAGTTTTGTGCAACTGATACAATTTTGAGCTTTACCGTCAATGTAAGAAACGGGTAGACAAATAGCATCAGGGAAAAAATACAAAATTGTGTTCCAAACGTCTTCTGACACGAATTTCACTACTTGGTTGTTATTCATTTTATCACAATGGCCGTGGTCACCTGTTACAAATACATTTGAGAAATCTACTATCTGAGAACCACAACAAAAAAATAATTTTGAAGCACTTACATATAATTCTGCTATTCACCATGGGATCGATGGAGTGCCTGTCGTTTGAGGTGTTAGAATCATCTCTGTGACCAAAGGAAGATAAGGGAACCATTTTGGTGCTATCAAACGAATCCATCGCCCGATTATAAGATAAATCTATAGACGCCTGTTCACCTTTTGAAAAGATTCTTCTCACCCTCTCTACGACTAATTTTCTACAATTAGTGCTGAAAGATCTGGAAATTGCATAAGAATCTTTCTCGTGATTGTTGATTGAACAGTTTTCATGGCCATGATTTGGATCAAGGGAATCATATAATGAAATAAGCTTGCCCAAGTTGGCTAATTTTGCACGGAGATCTTTCTTGTAATCGTCAGCACACTCAGGACAAAATAAATTGGTATCTCTGTGTATGACTAAATCACAAACAGGCACATTTGATGACATGCATTGATTAGATAGAACATAGTCCCTTTCAGTACGCAGCAGGTCAGTATATGTTTCAAATTGCTTTAAAGTCAGCAACTTCCCCTCATGTGCTACCCGAGGGTGCAATCCTTTACCATGCTTGCATATTAATCTTTGGTGTGCCAGAATAGGCTTATCAGTAGAATTCAGGACATCTTCCATTGAATCGTCACGGGAAAAAAAGCGGCGGAGAGTAGAACCTTCAACCCAAATTTCTTTCTTTCCTGAGCTTGCTTCGTGGCTAAGCATGGATGCCAATATATTTTGCCATCTCTTACCTAAGCGAAGAAGAAACTTTTGCTTCTGTTCATTCACTCTAGTATTATGGTGAACAAAGCATCAATGGTCAGAATAATGACCGTACATAACTCACACGATTCTGACACCTTGTACTTACTCTCTCTCAACTTCGAATGCATGCTGACGTTCGACGGTCAACGCCTTTACAATGTTTTGAGGGGTAGAGTTCATGCGATTGATCGAGAGGATTACGCTTTTGCGTAGGAAAGATTCTTCCACATAAAATAAATTGTAAGCGTCAGATGTTCCACCCTTAATTCTTGTGCCGAAGTTACGATCAGGATCGTACGAACTAGAAGGGCCATGCTCTAGCAATGAGACTTTTTCATCGTCAAACTCAAACCATACACCAGTGTTCCAATCCATTACTTCTGCGACATAGTGGCCACTATATGCACTTGAACCTCGGTGATTTTGTACCGCGCACAATAGATACTTACGTTTATCAATATTGTTGTCATCAATAGAGAGGAACCGAGGGAGCATTACCTTATTCATTAGCTTCTGTTTTCTGTACGTCTTGAGATTAAAAACATACCTCGCGAGTTGAATATTTAGCACAGGCGGTGCAGTGACAAATGATACAGAGCGTTCAGCTTCACAGATATCATTGCATTCTCCACACATATACTTGTTTTCTCCATCCAGTTTTTCAGGTTTGAAATATTCAGACAGGAGGTGATCTACGGTCACTTCTTTTGCGGAAGTCGTTGTGGGCAACATGGGTATATTAATATCCATGAAACTTTCATGTCTTGCAGATACTTTAAGACATCGCATACATTTTGTAGCGAACTCAAACGTTCCACGAAATATACTAGGCAACAAATTCTGTAATTCAGTGGAATCTCTCTGAAAGGATTCATCCATACGATCAAGTAACAATCGCGCAAATTCATTTGGATCTTGCATTTCATCGTTCTCTATTGCCATGGAAGAGGAAAATTCGTCTGTGCATACAACATTATGTGGCCCGTAGATCATTCTTGCCAAAATGCATTGCAATCTGGAAATGACCAGGTTCATTTGGTTCGTAGTTCCACCCTTATCAGTCCAGTTAAAAACTCCTTCCACAAACGGCAGATTTGCCACAAGGCACTGCAATTGACTATTCAAATAACACGTTGCACCTAAATTTCGTAAGCCAACCGGCTTGCAAAATGCAAATTTTCCATCTTGATGATCTTGTCGATTGCCGTCATAGACGAGCTGTTGGTGCCAATCTATGATATTACACAACGCGATTCGATAATCACTTTCAGGTTCTGTGAATATTGTTGTTCTCAAATAGTTCGTTATTTTTTCACAATCTATTCTCGTCATCTTGCGAAGCACGTGGTCCTTTTCTATCTTTTGGTTGCTTTCATCATCTTCGTCCAAGGCTATTGTAGACGTTGATAAGTCAGAGAGAAGGGGATCCAACGTAGTCCCTGATGGGCCATCCAATCCATTTCCTTCTGTGACACTTTCTTTTGTGTTCCCACTTTCCACAATTCTTTCTTCACTAGATTTGTTGCAAGCAGATTGTGCATGCTGTTCCCTTGATAACATGGAGTTCAGATAATGATCTACAGGTCCACCTAAAGTAGCAAGACAAAATGGATTGTAGTCACAAGAACATAGGAATGTTTTGCTTGGGTTCCTTTGAACAGTGCCTATTTTATTTACCTGAACAGAGATATCGGGGGCATCATTCACAATTGGGACATCGGAGGCTGCATTTTCTGTTTCATTAACACAGTCGGACGACTTAAGTGTTCCTGACTTTGATTTTTTACTACTGTTGGATTTTCGACGTTTCGACTTTTTTGATGAGATGCTACTCTTCCTTTCTGCCTCTTGAATCCATTCAGCAACACAGGGACACGGCATCGTATCTTTATTGACGCCGTTACTCAAGGCTCCCGCACAGGAAGCAAAAACGTTTTCGTTTTCATCGAATATTCCGCGATACGGATCCACTTCCAATTCATAATCTGCTAAACTCAAAATGTACGAATACTGTTGATACATCCACTCTTTTCTATCCTGATCCCGTTTTGAAGTATTTGGCGATTGATTCTTTCCTGTAGAAATTTTACTGGATGAGCGCTTCCTCGTTATGATTAAACCATCGGCGGTGTCACTAGAGTTGGGTCCGTTGGAGCAGGTGCTATCTTCAACATTTTGGTTCTCAGGGACCGTCTCCATTGTCAGATCACCCATCGCAACTGAATGTAAACAAGCGTCGTTGAAAATGAGATTCTTATCTTGTTATCGTGTTGATGTCTTGGGTTGGGTGCCTTGGCTCTTGGCTCTCTGAACTGTTATCTGAAGATATCCTCTTCAGCCATCAGCCAGCAGCACAAAATCAGCGAACTCCACCCGTAAGGTCAAGTACAAGTACTTCGTAGCTACTTGTACCTTACAGACGACTAGAAGGACAGTTCGTACTTCCGTCACTGTCTTCATTTTCCTGGAAAAAAGGAAAAATAAACTACATATTATGATGATGTATTGTGAATGAATATATGCGAAAAGTTGCACATAATATTGCATTGTATTATTCCTCTTTTACACCAGTGATGGTTGAATAAATAGCAACATGATTATTCTACTTCAACACGACAAATTTGTTTTTGATATCTCTCTCATCACACAAAAGTCAAATCGTTGTTGTTTTCAACTCGAAGTACGCTTCCTTCTGGTAAACTACTGACAAGATCCGAGAGAGCAACTTTGACGTGTACATCAATTTCATCCTGGCCAAATGTGTATCCATTGATTTCATCCAACTCTAAAGTTTTGCGATTCCCCTCCAACGTTACAACCGTTTTGCAATCAGGATGGTCGACAAAAGGATAACTCCCGAAACTGACATGAGGGTGATTTTGAACAACTGTATTCAAAATGGGAACTATGCTATTCTCATCGATTGACAAAACGACCTTGAATGCGACAGTGCGTTCCAGTTCTGTTGAGAGGTAAGCTGCAACATGGCCGACTTTCTTCTCAAAGAATTGAGGCACTCCAGGTAGTATGAAGATGTTCTTGCACTGTAAAACCGGCCAGTCTCCATCAATATTGGATAGATACTTTAACTTGGAACAATCAGGCAGGGTAGACATCTTTTCCTGAGCTTCTGTTAGCTCTTGACGATTATCAGAATCATTATTATTCATTTTGCTTCTTAACAGGTCTGCCATT
Source organism: Chaetoceros muelleri (assembly GCA_019693545.1). Taxonomy (NCBI): domain Eukaryota; phylum Bacillariophyta; class Thalassiosirophyceae; order Chaetocerotales; family Chaetocerotaceae; genus Chaetoceros; species Chaetoceros muelleri. Next base: position 35,663 of record JAAMXU010000366.1, on the reverse strand, counting down.
TCATCATTGAACTTCATTTCACAGCCCAATGCAACAGCGACACTCTTTATCGTAACGTCGTCGTGTGTTGGACCCACGCCGCCTGATGTGATGATGACATCTACTTGGTCGATCATTTCTCTAATTTCGGCTACAATTCTATCCAGATCATCCGATACAATGGCAACCCTGGACAACGGCACATTATTTGCGTGCAAAGCAGATGCAGCTGCGTGAGTATTGACATCTGGAGTCAAACCCTTGAGAATTTCATCTCCGATGATAATGATTCCAACCGTTCTTTGAGAAATAGTCGAGTCACTCCCAATCGAAGAAACATCGGATGATCCACTCGTCTTTCCCAAAGTGGACTCTTTTGTATTACTGGATGGGATGTTTTTATTAGACACTTCACATTCATAATTTGGAGGAGGAGTAACATATTTGGGCAAGGACACAACAGTTGAGCAGTTGGAGATGGCATCTACATCTCTTTCAACAATCTTTGTTTTTTTCTTTTCCTTTTTCAACCTCCCCGCCCTTTCCTGTTGCCAATCTTTGAGCATATAAGCAGGCCAGTATTCGACGGCCTCCCCACAACCATCGTCGACATGCACTTTTTTCAATGCAGGACATGGGAGGGTATCTTGGACCGTCCCTAAACTCGTATAACCCTGGTCATACAGAGAGCAATATGGTAACTTGAACACTCTCAAAAAATGCCAAACATGCCCATAACTCCACTCCAAAATAGGATTCACCCTCATAAAGGGAGGCATATAACTTGAAGATGGAGCAAATGTACCCTGCTTTCCTGCATTGGGATCGGATTCCCTTGTTCCTAATATAAATGCCATGGGATGGGGCACATTGACACACTCACCATTCCTCCTCCTAGTAGGGGTAGACGCCGCCTTGGACATCACAGGAACGGGTTGTAGGTAATTATTCTCCACCAGCATCTTCAATCCCTCAGAGAACCCTACTCCATCTTCAAATGCAATCATATCCAAATCGTATCTTTTGACCGTATCCCTTACAAATTCATATACCTGATCAAACTCCAATTTGTTGTTGAAATAAATCAATCGAGGTCGAATCATGTCAATGTCAATATCAGGGTCAATACCATCCTCCTCACTGCTACAAGTTTGAGATATTTTTAGATTCCGATAGTAGTTTGCATGTGCCGCTCGGATCAACTCTAAAATCACCACGGCATCCTTTCCCCCATTGAAACTCCCAACCACACTCTCAGGACCGTATAATCTATAGGCATGATCAAGAGTATGCAACGCATCTTGAATAAAAGGCTGAATATAAGAATCGGTGCATTGATTGAATGCATCGTATAATTCAAGGGCCGATTGATAGGCCTCTGATGACCATTGTGCATTCTGACACCGACATCGAGTATCAGCGAGAGTAGTAGCAGTACTTCTACTACTACTACTACTACTATTAGTAGTAATAGTACTACTATCCTTGTTCACCATGGTCACACCATGAGCAAAATGTGACACTTTGAATGTGCAACCATCACCACTAGCACTACCACTAGCATCATCCTCATGCTCCTTTATAACAGGAATAGAAGAACCCTGTGGTTCTCGTTTGGGCAACGTTCTCCAATTTTCAAAATGAGAATGGACAGCTGATTTCATCGTTGACATGGGACATTTCATTGCATCTTTCTTGTTACTCCATACAATAGAATCCCTGACGTTCTGAACTCGAGGATCATTTACGGCTTTCATCAAGCCACAACGTTTCTCACTCATAAAAGTAAACAAGGTAAACGTCCGTCGCGTTGGAGGATATGTAAAGGCTGTTGTATAGTTTGTATGGGACAAGAAACAGAAAGTAAACAATAGGTATGATACAAGACAAGAATTCTTCTTGATGACAGAACTCATACTCGTTGAGGTATAATATTACCTACTGTATGTATGTACAATCAAGTGTTCTGTTCTATATATATCTATATCTATTATAAAGAGAAATAACAAAGTGCAATACTCCGTGAAACACTACTGTAGACTGACTGACAATCTCCTTGATTGAAAGTAATGATATTACTTGTTTCTTGTTTGTGACACATCTTCGATCGATTATTTTATTGTTGATTTTGGGGGACATTCTGATGCGTAATAGAAGTACGGTCGGTGGTAGTACCCTGGTACCGTACCTCTAGAGAGAGAGAGTGCTGTACGATGCAATACTTTTTTGTAGGTGAGGTACCCTGGTACCGAACTGCTGCTAGCTAGTAGCAGCTGGTACGCATGGTACCCTGGCGGTACGAACGGTAGTACCAGTACACATCAAACACCAACCAAGAACGACAAGAACTAAGGTAAATGTGTCTCGTCAGAAAAACGAGATAAAAACAAAGAACAGAGAGACATGTGTTGATTTGTGTGTGGATGCGTGCATTTAGCAATCCAACCAAAAGAGGATGGAATGTATGAACTCATTCTACTTGAAAATTTTTGCAAAGAGGTTACCATTGGTTGTCTCATCATTCTCCTTGATCACATCAAGTACGTGGTCATTTTCGCATCCTGCCACTACTGCATTTTTACAAAGTCCCCATCTCTACTACAGCAGGACTCGATCATTGCATCCACGTCCTCTCAGAATAAAGACTATATCGACTAAATCGACTTCTTCTTTGAATATTATGGGCTGTTCCCCTTTGGACAATCCAGACTCTACTAGTAGTACTAGTACTACTAGCAGTAGTACTCCCTTGGGCAAAGAAAACGGTGGAGATTATGCAAAGCCACACATTTTTAGGAGTCCTTTTTTACCCCAAAATGACAACTACACCGTATGGAAGTATGATGCTCAAAATAATCTTGACAATGCCAACGACACCGATAATCATATCTTTGATGATGGCAAGTATGATCCATTGCGTAATGCAGAAGAAACATGCCCTCCAAAGACGGTGGTTGCCATGGTCATTCTTAATTCACCCATTGCCAACCCCCCAAGTCCAATCTTCCAAACGTTATGGAATTTGTCTTCTTTTCGAATATGTGCCGATGGAGGAGCCAATCGTCTATATGATGCAACGGTATTCTTGCACCACCAAAATCATCATGAGCTGTATGATGGATTAAACCATCGTGACATTCACGAGACATATATACCCAATGCAATATGTGGAGATTTGGATTCTCTGGATATGTCCATCAAGGAATATTATAAACAAAGGGGAGTGGATATCATTCAGGATACAAGCCAAGAATACAATGATTTGGATAAGGCGCTGAGTGCCATTCGAGATTGGAAGATGCAGAAAATGACATTGATTCCAGAAGAAACAGAACCAAGGCAGGGACGACATGATCCAAATCAAATTTTGCCATGTGGCAATAAAGAGGAGGATGACCTGCAGATTTTTGTCTATGGTGCATTTGGAGGGAGATTTGATCAGGAGATGGCATCGATACAGGCCCTGTATCGGTGGAAAGATGTATTTCAATACAGAATTGCCTTGTATACAGATGAAACATTTGCCGTCCTGACAAGACCACAAGTGACAAATGAGATATATTTGCCATTCCATTCCAAGATGGAGGATCATGTGGACAAAGGACAAGAAATTTTCCACGGGGAAGGACCAACTTGTGGCTTGATACCCATTGGATGTCGCTGTGATGGTGTCAAGACCAAGGGATTCAAATGGAATTTGGATGGGAGTGTTCCACTGGAATTTGGTGGTTTGATTAGTACGTCCAATCGAGCAGAAGACTCACTGTTACAGATTGAATCTCCACAGCCTTTGGTATTTACTGCCGAGATTGTTTTAATTTCCAAGTAGTAGTAATTCAATTACAGTATTCTTGATTGTCCAAAACCATTCTATTCTTATTGCCATAATTTACTTAGACGATTCTTTCGAGTTCTGTTGCATAACTTAAAGTCTGTGCAATCAACTTATGGCTCGGAATATCACTTGCTTTGGCTCCTTCACTTGGTAGTTGAAAACACAATTCTTCACTCATTTCATCAACAATCCAGTCATCTCTGCATTCTTGTATATATTCCATTAATTCATCTCGATTATCAAATTTCATCAAAGTAACAGCATCGTCAATTTTCATGGTCTTGTAACTGACTTCCACACAATCGGCAATGGAATCACGAACGGTTTGAACAAGGTTATCCATAAAAAATGTATAAGAAGCATCCGGTACGTGTGTTGCAGATTTTAGCACTTCATCGTAGGACCCAACCATGAGCTGTCGTTCAAGATTGATGGGAAATGAAATATAGGGATTCGAAGCCTCCTTGGAGGACAGAAGCTCCAGTTCAGCATGGAATTCGGACAGATTGTTTTCAACGAGCAGATGCATGAGGTTGAGACCTATTACAAGGTACTTTTTGGGTGTCATGATATTATTATTGCTCTCCGCGGACGAGAGAAAGGAGTAGTAAGATTTGAGCTGGGCAACGTTCCGTGAAAAGGATTCTAGATCTTGATCCGCTATGGAGACAAGGGCACCCAATTCCAATGCGGAAGCAGCGATCATCGCACATGTTTCGGAACCTGAAAAGTCCAACATGAGAATCTGCGTATAATGTTAGCGGAAATTGTGAAAGACGTTTAAAATTACGTTTGTATCGCGTTAGAAGCAGCTCAGGAACAGTTCCTCGTGAATACAATGGACTGACTGACTGTCTGACTGACAAGTACACAAACGAGCAACCATACACGCTCACCTTCATTTCGGACAGAGCAGCCTTGCCGCCTTCGATGTCTCCTGCATCAACTTTGGCATTGAGATCCGCCAATAAGGCTTTTGCGTTATTAAGTTGTTCCATTTCAATCTGTACAAGCAATATTCGAATCAAGCAAGGAGTATCTGAAAGTTGGGAAATTGTAGGTTGTTTGCGATGCTGCGTCGTCGTATTGTGTTCGCTGGTTTTCTTATGTCTTCGAGAGCGTTCATAACCTTCGTAGAGCACTACACTAGTATAGTGCACGTAATACAGTACACGATCTCCCCCAGCTACAATAAAATTGATTCGTTCTTCTTTCTACAAAATCAATCAATACCATTATATCTTTTCAAAGGTGATTGTGAAGCATGCGTTTAAATTAATAGTCTGTAGTTTAGTTGATTATTTCTACTGCATCCTTCATACTTGTGACCCTACCCTCACAAAGATTTTCAACTCTACTAGCTAATCGACCTTTATGAAATTCTTTTTCCTTCACACGTCAAAATACTTTAAAAGTCGTCTCTCTCAATATCTTCCACCAAGGCTTGAATCTCATCTTCATCCAACTCCTCAAGTCTTTTTGCAATCACTGCATTTTCATAATCTTTCAGCTGCTTAGCCTGTACACGAGAAAAATATTGGGAACAGCAATACAATTGATTAGTCGTATGGAACGTTGTACTTTGGTGAACCAAGTTGCCTGGCAACTAATGTTTGGCACACACCAAATGATAATACTAATTATACATGGGACCAAGCAAGGCATACCTTGACGGTCCAGAATTCACTACACTTACATAGGTCATATCTTTGGTTGCTACGCGGAAAATGTAGGTTCCAACCCACAGCACTGTTGTTAAGACGGTAAAGCCGACCCCAATCCACTTTCCTGTCTCAATGCCATCAAAACCTAGTCCAAGGGTTGCAACTTCATATACGATAATGGGAATAATGAAAAGAACCAAAGATAGAAAGAGTGCCCCCCCTTTTGTACCAGGGTCAAGAAGCATGGGGAGATCAGACCTTTTCTTGGTAGATGCATCTCCTGACATATTCAAGTGCGAAAACTTATGTCTTTGCGAGTGTTGTGATTGTTGCATATGAAAGAATGCGTTTTTAGTGTTGTGAAGATTGTAAGAAGGTGACGGAGACGTGACGATTTTGGAAGGTACACCTATCGGCTGGAATGAAAATGCCTTGCATGACACAGCAAACAGTACGGCGATTCCTACAAATACGGACTTGGATATCATTTAGAGAAACTGTGTATATAGAAATTTCCTCTGGGATGATTGGAAAAACCTCTCTGGTTTTGATTTTGATGGATATATTGTCGAGAGAACGGGAGTTTACAAAATAAGTGGATAATAAATGGTACTCTCTACTGTAGAGAGAGAAGAGTTTTTTTTATCCCGTGATGATCTGTCGGTGATTCATTGAGTTCGTAGAGATTGAAGATTTTCCCCCACGGGCACCACGTACACCATACTGCTTTACGTGGTGGTGATGTCCATTGTCCTTTTTAAAACACGTCGTACTGTGCTGAATGTACTGGTAGCACTTTTACCTACAGTACAGTACAGTACCTGGTACACAATGATCGATGGGCCGCTTCCTCGGGATAGGCCGGAGAGATGTTCCTACTATTAAAATTAAAAATTATCAATGAAAACTACCTTACTTATTTGTTTGGAGACATTGAAAAAAATATTCAACTAGAATAAAATGTCATTTTCATCAAACAAATAATTGTGGATGGGAGCGATGATAATCCTACATAACATTGCAACAACACGTGCTGCTGTCTGACAGTGGAACAAGTGGCCTTCCTGCTTCACGTTCATATATTAGCATATCGATAACTTCAGTAGCAAAAACCCGGTCGCTTGTCCAATCCCATTCCTTGTATACACCATGGTCATCATCAGTTAGCTTGATTGCGCTTTTATCTTCGGCGAATGTCCCTATTTCACTTTGTGAAGCAGCGTTAATATCTTTCAGAGGCTGAAAAGGAGGTATTGCTCGATCACTTATTATCATTTCCCAATCCAAACCATCAAACCAAGGATGTGTCATAATTTCCTTGCATCCGTTCGAACCTAGACGTTTGTTTGGATCTTTCTCTAGTAGACGCTTGCATAAGTCGATGGAAGTAGGAGTAAATTTCTTTGATTCAAAAGATGGCTCCATGTTGAGTGTGGCATAGTCTAAGGCTTTTTCCTGTTGTACAACCAATAATGAATGAATTGACATGAGTCCCACAGATTCAACTTTTTAATTAGAGTCATCATGCTTCTTTCTCATCCTTACCTTAGAAGACGCTTTGCTAAGGCCAAATTTAAGTGCTCCTTCTGATCTAAATGGGTTACATCCACAAATCATTTCAGCGACGACGCAACCAAAGCTAAACCAATCCACACGCTGATCATATGTCATGCGCTTTCCTTTTTCATTACGTCGGAGCATTTCTGGTGCCCAATATCCACGTGTTCCAGCAGCTCCATAAAGGCGTGGTGTGACTAGTGTAGCCAGGCCCAAATCTGTAATTCTAACTCTCCCGTCTTCTGCAAGAAGAAGATTCTCTGGTTTCAAATCCCGATACACATACTTTTTATCGTGCAGTGCTTGTAATCCTAACATGACTCTTGCTGCATAGTACAGACACTCTTCTTTGGGGAAACGACCCTTTTGACTGAGATGAAAGCTCAGATCTCCACCGGTCATGAGATCCAAAATTAAATATAAGTCGTCATTCGTTTGAAAAGCGTACTTTAGATTGACAACAAATGGACTATTGACCGCAGCGAGACAAGCACGCTCATTAAGGGCGAGCTGTGTTGACTTTTTTGCTTTAATGCGTACTTTGTTCATGACTTTCATGGCGTACAAAGTTCCAGTGGTCCCCTTTTTACAAGCTATATGATTCAATATTTAACATGATGAGTACAATAGAACAAAACAGCATCCATATGCTCATCAATTTTTCTTTAATGAAAATACTCACCAGTTACCAGACCAAAGCCACCGCGACCTAAAACTCGCATCAGAAAAAAGTCCTCGTCGGCCACCTTGCGATCTTTATGCCATAAATATGTCATGAGTTTTGACCATTTTGGCGATTGCTTGAATAAATTCCAATGTTTCAGCCTAATGATTTCTAAAACAATTAAACCAATTTTTCCGAATAAATCTCCTTGACGTTTCGAGAGACTTTTTCGAATTATTGATTTGGATTTCTTCTTGGTTTCAATGCGTTGTGGAGACCCAGACTCTTTCTCATTATTCGAGATGTCACCGCTGGGGTCTTTTTCTTGACAATCTTTATTATCGTGCGAAGAAGATACAGAAGAAATCACACTTGTGTCGTCTGTAATAGTTGTATTCACTGATTCTTGAGTGAAAAAATCCTCCAAAGTCTTTACGACTTCAACGTATAATTGTCCTGTGATACCAATTGCGCACTTTCGACAAGAGTCGTCCCTATGCTCCGCAACTAATTTACTGAGCGCATCCTTGGAAATCTTTGTGCATCTGAAGTCATATTCTAAATCGCTCTCTTCAATTTGTTTAAGTTTTGTCTTTTTTGGTTTTCTAGTTTCCACGTCCAACTCACAGGGGAGAAAATAAGTTTCATACATTTTCCGAAGTTTCGAACCGCCATGAGGTAATTTCCGCCAACGTATTAAATCCTCGATAAAGTTTATTTGCACATAATCCTCACTAGTCTCTTTGATGAAAGCGGAGAACATGAAGAATCCAAGAGCATAAGAAAGGACCCATTCGTAAGTGAACGGTTCTTCCACGCTATTTTTATTCGGATTATCATGCCACTTCTTCATGAGTCCCGATTTCCAAGCTTCCATTTCTTTTTCGGAAGGGACCTCCCACGCGGTAATTGGTCGAGGTCCTCCGTCAAGATTGATTGCATTGACGTATTGGGCATCTTCAAGGGCGTCCTGAAGTTCCTCCATGGTCCAAGGTTTGTTGTTTTTAACTTTGTGTCGTCAGCAGTGTTTAGGTGGTTAGAACGTGATAATAATAATGTGTTTCAACCCCACTTATCTACTAATACCCCCCTCTATTTTTACTGTAGAGATTGTGTTTCTGGACGCAAGGGAAAACGGCCACAATAACGACAAACGTGGTACAATTTTTAATTTTCATTACTTTCTAAAATATTATATCCACAATGCGGGAATGAGTTATTTTATAACTGTGAGACTCTAACTGTACGTGTAATGCCTGTATTGTGTTTTACACGGGGGAGAGATTTATTGTGTAAAATTCCAGTCTGGGGAAAAGCTAGTAGTACCCCAGGTTGGTACGTACGAGAACGTGCAGCATAGTAGTACTAGAGGTACACCCAAGCCGCATCGAAACATACAGTACATACACTTAACAGCACAGTATGCACTTGATTCCCTACCGGTACAACTCTGATTCCACAAGAAGGGACCATTACTCTTTGCATCTGGTGTTGTTTCTTTCAAGTTCATCCTACTTAAATCTCATTAATCACCGAAGAATTCATAAAAAGTATAAAACGAGTCAGTGGTAATAATGCCCATGATTCAACGACCTCCATACTTCTTATTTTCAATTAGTTACTTCTTTGTATCTGGACGAATTTGACTCTGTACATGTGTTCCAATCTAAAGACAAATTCTTGTAAAGAGATTTAGCATCGAAAACACTACAGCCTACAGCTGTTATCATAAACCTCGATTAAGAATTAAGAAATTAACAGCAATAGACAGTTGCTTTTCTTCTTCTTCCTTACTTCACCACGAGAGCAAAATAATTTTTTATTAATACTCGCTATCGAAATTTTCCCTGAACACTCTTCTCCTCTGTTGCGCTCCCTGTACATATCCCCCATCAGGCCCGGTCACGTCAGCAGCGCGTTTACGCCCACTCTCATCAACCTCAATATTGAAACGAACTTCTTCTCCATCCTGACAAATGAAAAAAGTAAAGCTCAGTTAGTTTGCAATTATGGCAAAAATGTCATGCACGACTTTTCTGAAAATTGAGTGTTCCACGCAAGTAGAAACTGTTTTCATTGGCAGCTAGGACAAATAAACGTAAGGTCAACAGCGCCCTGAGGGTCGCACTAATACACTCACCGCGAGCGACCTGAAACCCTCTGCATTGATTACCGACTGATGAACAAAAACATCTTCGCCCCCAGAAGATGGTGTGATGAAGCCAAACCCTTTTTTTACATCGAACCACTTCACATGGCCAGACATAGTATTGCTCGCATCTTCAGAGAAAGTGCGAAATGATGAGAAGAAGGAGGTTGTGCACGGAGCCAATGTCTTTATCGAAGTGAAGCGTATTGCACGCGCGGAAGTTCTGGAAGCAAGAGAGAACATTATTCAAGATTGCAGGGCAAAAGCAGTAATAATATATATTTATTTAATGAATGAGTGAAGATTGCAGATTGCAATCAGCATAGTTGTAGTACTTGTACCTACTGTACCGGTCGGGTGTACTTTTGGTAGCGCATTACTGTACAAACGGATTAGTCTGCCATCACTCTGCTCTATTTTTTGAAGATATTAGAAAAAATATGAAAGGCTGCTAGAGTGCCGTCTGGATTGGTCGGTACGAGTACCATGGAGGCATTGTACGTAGTATGTACGTAGCTCCTATAGGGCATCATGGAACGAAGTCAAGAGCTAAAGCTAAAAAGGCTAAAGGTACATCTGTATTTCTCGTCTTGCATGCATTTTCAAGTGTTGATTCCTTATTTCTCATTTCTCACCCCACTGGCTGTGTAAAGTTCGTTCGCACTGTGTGTATGAGAAGACAACATAACAGGAAGACAACAACTGGAAGACACAGATAGTACAAAGTTCTGTACGCACGACCATCACAAAGTTGCTGTGTTGAGAACTGAGAACCGCAATCCATCAGCCATCACTCTCACTCTCACAGAATCAATCATTCCAGAAGTCATAAAACCAAATAATCATCACTGACCTTCAAAAGTGACTATAGACCTATCTATCCTTATCAAGTCACGAATTTTACCTAGAGCTGAAATTATTACGATGATCGCTCGTGCAACATTAAATCGCCACTTCAGTACCATCAAATTCCTTATCCCCCCCTGCGTCAAGCGTAATCTAGTGTCTATTGTGTCTAGAAATGCCTCAGAAATGGCCAATAAATGGTCTGAAAGCATTTCTTTCACTTCGCCTGAGGCTGATTTTACTGCACCAAGATTCCTTGCTACTTCATCTCAGGATATCGGACGGGTTAATTGGTCTGGTACATTGTCCTTTGCTTCCCCAGAGTCAGATTTTGTTTCCATTCAAATTTCACGAGCACAGTCTCAAAATTACTCTCCCGTTCAAGAAACAATTGATCATGAATCTGGAAAAGCTTGGTCCAAGACAATGACTTTTGCCTCCCCCGAATCAGACTTTTCTGCCGCCCTTGGAAATAATGATACCGGGCTTGAAACAACTACCTCTGTCAAGGAAGATTTCATAAATCATATCCAGAAAAATGAATACCATCGCAACAACATGGCCTATGCTCTCTCTCATGCGTCCACTGAAAGTGATTTTACAAGTCCATTCTTCATGGATCTTTTGAACGATCGAATGAAATCACAACTAGAAACTGTCCAGCTACTACACGAGCAGCATTCACTGTCAAATCATGCCAACCCTCGAGAGCTAAGTAGCATCGTTTTCCCTATTCGTGATTTAGACACTCCAGTTGCAAAAGAAGAAACCGTCCCCACCTTTGGTCGTCAAATGCTTCACGAGCAACCACTTCCTCGTAACCTTGTCGAGGCAAGTATTCCTGACGATCCTCGTGCAATTGTCATTACAGAAACTGAGATGCCTTTCCGTATAGTTTCTGTGAATGATTCTTGGGAACAACTATGTGGTTATAATCGTAGCGAGTGCAAGGGTATGACCCTCGGTTGTATTCAGGGACCTGAAACAAACAAAGCCGCCGTCACTGCCCTCATGGCTCAGCTACTGAAGGGCGAAGAGGCTGGAACTGTGCTCACGAATTATAACAAAAATGGTCGCAAGTTCCACAACAGATTGAGGGTTGGACCGTTGAAGAATGATAGTGGGAAGATAACTCATTTTATAGGGGTACTAAAAGAAGTGAATGAAACAGGAGAAAACTTTCATGACAAGATGATGCATGCTTAAAACTCGATGTTCGATGTTGTGAAACAACAAGGAACAATTAATTTTTGTCCACAGGAAACGACAAGTAAGAAATGTTACTGGCACTTGTACTCTCTTTAGATTTCCGTTCTATTATTTTTGGTTTTTTGTCATACGCACACAAATCCGTCGTCCTGACATTCACATAGGTACATAGTACATATCAGTAGCGTAATATATTACGTGTATGCTGTAACTAATACTCCGTAATACGTAATACTGTACGCTGCTAACAAATAAAAAATCAAAGAAGCCATGGATAAAAGCACTTTCGTCATTCAGTGTCCTATGTCATCTTTTGATTTTTGATTACAGTCATAATCAAGTGAAAACAAAACAACCCTTTGAAACAGAAAAAAACTGGACCATAGAGGTAAATTGCGTATATTTTGCAATGATATCTTTTCAATGATCATCAAATGTAACAGAATTATCATCTTCTGTCATCTGACTCACACATGTAATACTCTGCACAACTATCTCTACTCACACCAACCTTCAAAAAGAGCATCTTTTCGTCCATCCAGTCCAACCTTTCCAGTCTAAGTGTCATGATGTATAGACAAATTTTAAATATATTCTTACTACTGCTATGTCCTTTGGAAATATCTGGTTTCTCCGTCTCTCCACAAGCGACGAGTAGTTCTAACTTAGCAACGATGAAGGGTAATATATCCAAACCCACCACCTGGTTCCCAACAAAATTAGCGGCTGGTGCAGAAACAGATGACGACGCTGTTTTGGTTGATAAGAAGAAATCATTAGAAGAAAAAATGGCAAGTTGGGAAGCATCCGAAGAAGAAATTAAAGCGGCGTCTCTAGGAGGCTTGACACCTGGAAAAGGCGCGACAGACGGTTTTGATATTGGCCTTTACATTGCTTTTCCAATCATTGTCGCCACCAGTTTATTCTTCGCCGTGTTCCCATTTATCATGGATAAGATTGATACAAGCAGCGTTGGCCCACCCCCCACAGTATAACTCATAGCTGATAGGTTGTGTGTTGCGTAATTACTATATGTTTCATTACACTGCTCAATTACTAAATTAATTTATCATAACAAGTTCTTAATTTATCAGTTGTCTCAAAGTTCCTGCCATGCGTTTCATCGTTGGCATATGTTACGTCTAGTTCATATTTCACTCAAGATAAATGTCATCCGGGACAAGAGACCCTAGATATTACAATAGAACAGGCTTTTCACCATGATTGTCATGTCTGGATTTAAACGCCGACTTCCCCAGAAGAAGAACCATATCCAACCAACAGATGCGCTTAGTTTTTACAAATTTTTGTTAATGGCAGCCTCAATAGCCTCAGCATTAGCTCCATTCACAACATCCACCTTTTTCCCGTTCTTGAAATAGTGAAAAGAGGGAACAGATCTAACTCCCTCGCGCTTCATAAGCTTCGAAGCATCAGGGGAAGCATCTCCAATGACCTAAAACCAAAACGAGGTGAGCCAAGTAGAGTAAAAGAAATAAATGGTATCAGGGCAGGGATGAAAGGAAGAAATTTCCATCGTCTCAAAAATCAAAGGTTATTTATAGTTAACACATGTCAAATGTATATATCATCGTACCTTGAGAAATACAGCATCCGGATATTTGTCACTGAGTTCATCAAATTTAGGAGCTATAACTGTTAACCAGAAACAAGAGAACAGAGTAAGGATTCTGCATCGATATTTCTACCGTTCAATAACTTCCTCCGGTGTGATAAATAAAAGGAAAGTACAGTCATCAAGGAAACCTTCAAGTTTCACACAAACATTGAAACAAAGAGTGGCAAGAAGCAAGAAGCAAGGAACTCACCCTTGCAAGGTCCGCACCAAGTAGTTGAATAATCCACAATAACAAGGGATGACCCAGCGTTGGAAATAGTCTTGTCTAAAGCGCTTTCACTATCAATATCAACGACACGCATGCTCATAGAACTTGAAGATTGGAAAGGCCTAGTGACGATTCGTGACGAACCGAGGAAAGCAGTTGAGAAAGCAGTTGCTGACGCAATAGCAACGACGAGGGAGATAATTGTAAATGCAATGCGAGACATATTTTTTTCTATAAGAAAGGTATTCGTGGATTTTCGTTGAATCAGTTGTAGAGTCTATTGTTGGAGAAACGTGGATTAAATCAGAAATACGGGTTTTGCAATGTAAAGTGGTGTAATCGGTATGAAAAGTATCTCGGATTCTCCCTTTCACTGATCACCCATGGATGCGATAACAGAGATGATAACATCGATGCAACAAGAGCTGATTTCCGTCTTCTCTACAGCAGTTTGCAGTACGTGTATGGGTAACATTTCTGCTCCGTAATGTACGTCTGCCTGGGGGGGGTTCTATACGTAGGGTACTTTTAGATACCAACCTCAAGATCGGAGGTGAAAAAAGCAACATACACACTACAAGTTTCTATGTACTACTGTAGCGACCAGGGTAACGTCTGCGTACGTACTATCTGTACTAACTATACATACGCGCTCTGGGGGTAGTACAGTCAACAACAGTGACAAACACTGTAACAACCGGAACGCATAGTTTGAGCGAGGTACCCTGGTACCTACAGTAGTAGGTACCAGGGTACGTACCGTACCGTACGGTACCATAATACCAGACAGTACGTACTGTTCCGTCCCCCCAGGCGTGACACCTTGTCTTGTATTTTCAAACCCAAACCAACTTCACGCAGTTTCAAACCACATATTTTTGTATTTTTGCCTGTCTGCATCATCAGGCTTCAGGCGCTTGTACGTACAGCAGAGCGTGATGTATGTAAAAGAAGTGTACTCATCTAAACTTCATCCAATAATGATCATCTTGACCTCTTGCGTGCTGCTTGACCTGCATCATCCTTCCTTCGTTCCTTGGATCTTGGACACCTTACGACACGGACGCAGTTGCGTCGGTGGTTTATTCATCCATAAAATCAATTAATACTTTTCATCAAATACCAATAGAAATTTATAGTATATTTTTTTCATCCCAAACCCTCACGAAAGGTGGTCCAATCGATTAAAAGTGGTTGGAGGTAAAATTTTGTCGAGAGAAGTATTTCCACCCCAGCAAAACTAATGATTTTCGTGAAACGAATAGCATTCTTTTCCTTCGCTGCTCAAGCTACGCTTGCTCCAGTCTTTGCCTTTACATCAAAAGCAGTTCGAGTATCAGGCATGAACAGTGATGCTGTACATTCTTCTTCGTGGGGTACACCAGCACCGCGTAGTTTCGCTGTGAACACTTCCCTGTCAAAATACAAGGATACACATGCAGAACTCCCCTCCTTCCAATCAAAAGAGGAGTACGAAGCCTACCTGATGGAGGCCTCGGGTCTTCCAAAGGGTTTTGCAACGGGTAGTGCAGTTGGGTCTTTTGTTCCTGAGGAAGCACCTTTGATGGGATCTTTACCTATCAAAGGTACAATTATACACTTGACTGATGGGCCAAGTGAAAATTGGGCAGCTGTCTTTACACAGAACAAGGTAAGGGGAAGCCTTTTTGGCACAATTTTTACATATTTTTAACTTTAAATTTTGTTGGTTCCTCGACTTACAACTGACTTGATACTTTTGAATTCGGCCAATTTCAGTTTCCAGGTTCTCCAATCATTGTTGGGCGCTCTCGTTTGGCTTCTGGAAAGCCTATTCAAACTCTAGTTATAAACAACAAGATTTCAAACGTGTGTTCTGGTGGTAATGGCGTCGCAAACTCAGAGATGGTTTGCGAGGCAGTTGCAAAGGCCCTAAATTTGGAATTTGGATTAGACTCTGTGCTACCTTCTAGCACTGGCGTCATCGGGTGGAGACTTCCTGCGAAAGAGTTGGCGCAAGATGTCGTTCCCAGGGCAGTAGAGGCGCTGCAATCTGAAAGTGCTTTCGTTGCAGCAAGAGATATAATGACCACAGATAGATATCCGAAATTGAGAAGTAAAACGCTATCAAATGGAGCAAGGCTCATTGGTATTGCAAAAGGAGCTGGAATGATCGAACCTAATATGGCAACGATGCTAAGTTACATTTTGACGGATGCAACTGTCCCGAAATCAGAACTTCAGTCTATGCTGTCCGAAGCAGTCAATGGATCATTTAACTCAATTTCAGTCGATGGGGACGAATCTACAAGTGACACTGCTGTAGTTGTTTCTTCCAACAAAGTTGACATGGAAGATGATGAAATTATGGAAGAATTTCGTTCTGCTTTGAAGGAAATATGCAGTGGTTTGGCAGCAGATTTGGTCCGAAATGGTGAAGGTACAGGTCATGTGATGAGGGTAGCCATCAATAACTTTCCTGGATCAAGTCTGGAAGCTAGACGTCTTGGAAGACACGTTGTTAACTCACCCTTGTTCAAATGCGCTGTCTCTGGTAATGATCCCAATACGGGGCGTTTGGCAGGTGCTATTGGATCCTTCATGGGAAAATTCAAGGGAAATGAGGACGTAAGCAAGATGACCATCACACTTGGAGGTAGAACAATATTCTGTGAAGGTAAATTTGTATTAGAGGGAGACTCAGTTGAAAAGGAACTGAGTGACCATATGAAGAATGCTCAGCAAAATGAACTGTCTGATTTCCCAGAACATCAAAAATGTGTAGAAATTGGAATAGATTTTGTCGTTGGAAATGCATCAGCTACAGTATACGGTAGCGATCTTACCAATGAATATATCACTGTCAATGCTGACTACCGTAGCTAATAGCTATCGACTGCACGGTTCTCAGATTTCTAAATTTTCACGCTTGAAAGTTGTTGTTGGTATTTTTTCAATACATGCCATCTCAACATTCATCAAAAGGATGTTAATCAATACTAATAAATATTTATATATATCCCCTCAACCCTATGGCTGTTGAAATGTATCATCGAATCCAGTTATGACGGCCATGAGGACAGAAACAATCTATAGATTGATTTGCTGTTGACTTTTGCAAGGATTTCCGTTTCTCAAGAATTAATTGGTCTATTGAATGTATTTTGCTTTTATTCACACCCGTTTTCGATTGTAGTACGGATGGCCAATGGCTTTGTATTAACATGGAAGTTTGAGTGAGGACGACACAGAGAGAGATCGCGACCAAGGTGAGTATTTTGCAAGAATAACGATGAGAATGCCCTCCTTGTTGCCAACTGCAGCATTTTCCAGAATACTTCTTCTCGTATTGAAAATCTATACTGCTGACCATTTGTTCGTCGCCCATGGTATGAAGAAAAATGGAGATGAGGGATGGATGCCACAATAGATGGAATGATGTTGGATATTATCTGCCCTCTCTTCGTCTCTCGTCTCTCTCTCTACTAGCTCTCAGAGAGAAACCCTTTCATGTTTTATGTATACAGTGATCGCTAACATTTATTCTCATTTTTATTACACGACAAAAGGCTGATCCACAACATCACATAAAAAGTAAATCTGTACATTTAGGGGTACAGTCAGACGCATTTAGCAACCTATGCTGTAGTCTTCTACTACAGTCATCATGTTTTACAACTAAAACTCCAGAAAAAATCAGAAAAATTCCAAGATTGAGTCTGCCGAATTCTCAGAAAAACCGGAAAAGGCTTTTTGTCCTGTTGTCCGAAAGCTTTTTTATTTTTTACTTCCAAGAAAATTAGATTATCCGAAACATATTAGGTATTGGCCTTATGTCGTACGCCACGTAGAATTATTAATACTGGATTTGCGAGGGGGAGTCGTACTGTACGTAATATCAAGCATCGCTCTAAAAAATGAGAATCTTGGAATCTTGATGATCCCTTCGCTCTCCTCTTCGGCACTTGGCACAATCCTATCTGTCCCTCAAATTCTCCTTTATTGTTACGGCTAGATATGAAGAAAACTTCTTCAATTATCCGAAACAAAAAATTGTCGTCGTCTTCCTCTTTATTAGCACTGTATGTAGTAAATACCCACCCTGAACGTTGTATTGAACTGTTCACATCCAAAGAGGTCGTTACGTGGTATATATCAACATAGATTGATGGAAAGAATGAGCAACGAATCTTCACTGTTGTTATCGGATTCGTGCTCTCCGTATTTAGAGCATAACAAAAAGAACGCTTGGAGTTTGGAAGAGACGGAATCTCTTACTTTATTTGCAGCCGAAAACCCAAACATTCGAACAGCAGCCTTTTTGTTACGTGATGCAGTACTTCTTGGGAAATCAACTTCTTCCTTTGCTCACACAGACGTATCTATATCTCTCAAGCCAGAAATTACTTCGTCGCAATATGATTCTACATCTAAAACGACCCGTGTTTCTCGTAGAATCTTGACTTCCTCTCTTGCCAGAGCCTTTCTAAGATTGTGCATCGCGGGCATCGTCCTTTTGAGTTTTGTCGAACCTCCGACCTGGTGTAGAAGTGTTCAAGGTGGTTGTAAGGCAGCCTTGTCTATGGAAGGTATACCCGCTTTCTACTCGGATGCTTCCGAGACAAAGCCTCAGCCGTACTACCCAAATACTGGCACAGTATGGCTTACAGAACAGCAGTCCATCCGACTAGAAACTTTTTTCGTCGGGATGTTTGTACTCCATACTCTTTTGTGTTTTGCCATGGATGGGTTTTCTATTGAAAACTTCTTCTACGTTAGTACTCTTCGTTTGGAATTGGATTCAGTATCGGCAAGAAGGATTCGGAATGCTTCGATATTTCGTTGGGTTCGAGTGTTTGCCTTGGCTCTGCTTCTCAAGGGAATATTTTCTTTCTCGCATAATCATCCCGAAAGACCCTTTGCAGCTTTTTTTCGCATGCTTCTCTTCATCTCTTATTCGGAGGGTTTGCAATCTGAGATAATGACAGTGATGGAAATAATCCCTACACTTGCAAATGTTGGACTTGTTTTGTTGATGGTGATTGCATTCTTTGGTATGATTGGAGTGGCTGCTTTCTACGATACATTAGAGGGAACGGAACACTTTTCAAATATAATTGAAGGTAAGGACATGATTTTCGTCTTTCTTGTTTGCCCTTGTAATTACGTCATTCATGTTTCTTAATTTTACATCTGCCCGTGCCCATGTCCACGAATTGATCGTGTTATAGCTGTGTGGAGTCTCTTTACATCCATGACCACAGTCATTTATCCTGATGTCATGATGGCAGGATACAACGAGAATCGTTTCGCTGCTCTTTTCTTCGTAATCTACATGATTTTGGTATTTTTCTTTTTTCAAAATGTAATTCTTGGATATGTATGTAACATATATAATAATCGACACGATGAGAAAGATGCCGAATTGGAAACGGCCAGGCAAGATTACTGTCGCAAAGCATTTGATATTTTGACCTCGGGGGATGTTACATACGTCACACGTCAGCAACTCATGGGAGTTTTCCTCATTCTTAATCAAGAATGCCATGAAATTGGGTAAGTTTATTTGGAAGGAGCTCCATGTTTAAAAAAATTAGAATTCTTCTTCCTCACATGAACAAATTCAGTATTGTTCCCGAGGAAAGAGCAGAATTGATTTTTGCTATTTTGGATAAAGATGGATCAGAAAAGCTAGAACTGAATGAATTTCTATACTTTGGTCAAGCAATGCTGTTGGAGTTCGAGGAATATGCAAATTATGGGTCATTTGTGGAAAAATTCTTTCCATCTATACTAGAGTCTGCATTCTATAATGATCTGAAACAAGTAATCCATTCTGACTGGTTTGAACGTTCTATTGATTTGATCGTGACAATCAATGCAGTTGTTGTTGTGGTTCACTCTTATCCTATGCTTGCTGGTAAAACGTTTCAGGATAGTTTGGCTTATGCACAAATTAACAGTCCATGGGAAGTCGTGGAGATACTATTCACCATCATTTTTGCCCTGGAAATGATGTCCAAGCTTGCAGTTTTTGGTGTCAAGAGATACTTTTCATCCTTGCGAAATATTTTTGATGGAGCAGTGACCATATCCGCTATTTTTTCAGCATTTTATACCTGCTTCACTACCAGTCAGAGATCTAGTCACTTGACACGGTTCATAATTATGGCTAGGGTTTTCAGAATATTACGCTTCTTTGTGGTTGTGAAACAATTTAAGACAATGAGCAAGACTTTTTTTGGCATCTTGCCTGCCGCGTCCCGAGTGGCTCTTTTACTATTTTGTGTGATCTATACATGGTCATGGATTGGAATGCATTTCTTTGGTGGTTTAATCACTCGGGATCCCAATAACCCTATTTCCTACCTCTTGGAAGGGACAGACTTTGCTGATGCTTTTTACTGGGCAAACAACTTCAACGACATGCTCTCTGGAGCCAATGTTTGTTTCAACCTTCTCGTCATTAATAACTGGAATGAAATGGAAAGTGGTATTGTAGCAGTCGCACAGACAAAATTATCACGATATTTTTTCCTCACCTTTTACATTATGGGTGTCATGATTGTGAACAACTTAGTCATCGCATTAGTAATTGAGTACTTCCTTGACGAGTTTGAAAGTGATAATGAAGAGGTAGACGAAGTTTTTGAGAGCGGAAGGGAACTGGTCTTCGACTCAGATGAGCTACCAACTCCAAAAGAATTTGGCAAGTATGTCGCTCGTCTTAATCCAAAATACCGACTTACCGCAATGAAAAGCAAGAAGGTATTGAAGCAGCTCTTTTCTCAAAGAGTGCGTGCCCGTTCGGTTTGATATGAGATATGATATATCTGACCTCTACTGATTGTATCTACAAAAGTACAGTAAAATAAGAATGCGTGAATTGATTTTAATTTCTGCTCAAAGTTTCGTCATCTTACGGATTTACTCAAAATATCGTTTAATGATATCCCATGTTTGCCTATCTGATATTATTTCCATCAGTTTTCTGGCCGCTTCTACCTCACTTGATGAGAAGTAACCCATGTAATCTTTACCTGCGATGAATTGGGAAATGTCTCCAATAGTGGAAATTTGCAAGAATTGAAATATTTCGTTGACAGTTGCATTGAAATCAGTTTCGTAATTCTCGTAGTAAAGTAACAAACTTGGCAGACCTAAGTCATCGATTACTCTAATTGCAAGATTATGCCACTGTAGGAAGATAAATGACATGTGAGATATTCAATAAGTAACATCTCAACTGAACAATCTATAGTCTACTCCATAGACGTACCTGTGCAAATGCGTAGAATGCTTTATGACAAGGAATAAGCTGGAAAATTTCGATAATGGTGGGTGGGATCAGCCTGCTAGCCATTTCTTCCTTTTCATATTTCGCATCAATATCATGACACCAAAGTCGAAAACCTTCGGCATCATTCGAGTACTTTTCTAGCCATTCATTCCTTTTCTTCTTGAATTTTTCATGGCGCTCAAGATGAAAATTCGACACAATATTATTAAAAGGGTTCCGGACGAGATGAATGGCTCGTTGTGCAAGTTTTGGGTTATAATTTACATTAACCTTGGTTGAGTTTAATAATGTGACACGTGCTCCATTTGAGCACATCAACATAAACGATTCCTTCGTTTCAAGATAAGTACTGGGTCCGCAGTCGTTGCATCGTCCTCCACAGTGAGTTTTTGTGAGAATATAGTTTTCTGGAAGACCCTTTTCTGGGTGAATTAAATAAGGTCCATTAGGCGAATCATGATATAATGGGACCAATTCACCTTTTTCATCAAAGCCACATTCCAAACCATAATTTGTTGCAACAGTTCTATTTGAAGCGTGGCCAACTAGCTTCATTGTAAATGATGTGCCAGAATTCGGATAGCTTAAAAGCCAACAAATTTTTGGACTTCTTGTACCACTCATCCCTGGATTAGGATCTTTCGCATACTTGAGTCCCATTCTGTTTCGACGTGAGTTCAAGCTACCAGTAGCACCATGACCAGCACACGCCCCACCATCATCGTGCTGGCGGGTTAGCGCCTTTGTGAGAGAGTGGCTTGATAAATAAACATATGGCAGGATGAGTAGTAGCAAGGATGCCATTAGGAGAATGGTGCAGAAAAAGAGATAATTTTGAAGCTGCTGAGAGAGAAACATTGCAAAATTTATGACTGACGACTGCCAGAAGGAGTTTTCTGCAAGACCTCCTTTTCGTAGTAAAAGGTCCAGATACATCATTAATCATTCTTGTTTGTGACACTAGTAAAAATGCAAGCAGAATCCTGCAACTTGTAAACAACATATCAAGAAAGAAGTTAGTCTCTGAGAAAAAAAAATAAAATGAAAAATCCAAATTAACTTTTGGTAACAGACGCATTCCTGATATGCATGCTTCATTAGTGAGGGCAGCAAGAGGCAGCAGCATATGTCCTTCTCCTCGCTCATCACACCCCACAATTATTTTTTCTTCGCATTTGTTGGAGGATAAAACAATATTTAGAATACAGTGAGGTGGAGAGAGGTTTGAAATAAGTAAGTCCTTATTTCTGAGCTAATGAAGAATGGCTAATGAAAGCATTTCTGTGCATATTCGAAGAGAGGAAAAGTGAAGTTGATGTCTTGCTACCGTTGTATGATACGTCTTCGAAGTGTCCTATTGCCCCAACTGAACAGGGAAACCTCTGGAAGCCAGTCATCGTTAATGCCGCACGGATATTTTATATTTTACTTTTTTTTTATTTATTCTTCTCATGGTCGAACTGGAACTCAATCGCTATGATTTCTTTAAGACGGACAGATTTACTTGCATTATCCAACCTTAGAAATGATGGGAGAAAGCCCAATGAGATTAGGCGTATAAGAGTGCAAATGTCACCACTTACCAATGCAAGCGGTACCAACGGTAGTGCACTGGTTCAGATGGGCCTTACCACTGTTCTTTGCGCCGTTGTTGGACCTATTGGCTGCGCCAGGAGGAGTGACGAGTTGAATGATCGTGCCGTACTTGAGGTGAATGTCCGTACAGCTCCCTTTGCTCCGTCGTCAGGTGATCGACGGACAACGAATCCATCTACGGATAGACGTATCGTAGAAGAATGTTCACTGATTCAAAATGCTCTGGAGGCCTCGTTGATGTTACAGCTTTTTCCCAAAACACGGATTATACTGGATATCACAATACTCACAGATGACGGAGGTAGGCTTTGTGCCGCTATAAATGCAGCCACTTGTGCTCTTGTGGACGCTGGCTTGCCGATGAAAGACTTGGTATGTTCTTGTTCGGCTGGTTTGATATCCGGTGCAGGTGCTTCTGCTGGCGGCTTGGAAGAAGTTGAACTAATAGATCTGAACCAGAGGGAGATTAGCACATATTCCAATGAATCATCAGCGGTCTATATGCCAGTGGCAACCATGCCCCAAAGGGGCACAGTTGTTCTTGCTCAATGTGAATCTAGATTAAGCTCGGTTGATGTATTTGAAAAAGTTCTCCTTGCCGCATCGGAGGGTTGCCAAATGGTGTTTAGAGTAATGGAAACGTCAATACGCGAGAGAACTGGAAAAATTCTTGCAGCTAAAATGGGAAATGCAAATCTTAAAGTTAATTTTATATAGTACATTCGATTCAAGTTTTTATATCACATTTGACGTTTCTACGGTTGTCCATCCACGGTTGAAGTGCCCTTTGCAATTCGGACATATTGCCAAACACTTGTATAAAATTGATTGCACATGAGTCACGAATGAGGTGCAGCCATAGTCTTGAATTGAGCCATCTTCTTGGATGATAGGCTTTGTATAAGTTTTCAGTAGGAGGCTGCTAGTTACAACACTCACGGAACTGAATGCCATCATGAAACCAGCAAATGCTGGAGGGACTGTCCAGTCTGTCCATGGGAAGAAGCACCCGGCCGCAAAAGGAAGTGCAAACAAATTGTATCCAGTTGCCCACATCAAATTTATTTTGATTCTATTGACGACAAACTTTGACAGGTGCAAAACCACAAAAACATCGTGTAAGTTCGATCGAACAAGGACAACATTTGCAGCTTCCATTGCAACCTCTGTGCCAGCTCCTATCGCTATGCCTACATCTGCTCGAGCAAGGGCGACAGAATCATTGATCCCGTCGCCAACCATGGCTATTTTTCCTTTTTTACCATTTAAATTGGAGTTGGTGTCTCTTTTCCTGCGTTGTAGCCTGGTAACTAGATCAGCTTTTCCTTGTGGAGAAACATTTGCACATACGTTTTCAGGTTCAATGCACACTGCGCGAGCAATTGCCTGTGCAGTTTCTTCATGGTCCCCAGTGCACATCCATACATCGATGCCCACCGTTTTGAGAGCCAATACTGTTGATTTAGCATTCAATTTTGGTGCATCAAGAATACCTAGAACTCCAATCACAAGAGGGGCCTCCAAGGAATTCCCAGACTTAGACACCGGTCGCACACTAACGTAAACACCCACATGACCCTGAGACCGTAGATAATGCACTTCTCTTTCGCCTCGACTGCTTACAAAAAATTAGAAGAGTTGCAAAAGGGGTATGAAAAATAACAACTGTGATCAATTTCTGCATAACGCACCTCAGAGTACCTTTGACTAATTCTTCTTCATTATTCTCTCCACTTAAACCGGGCGTAGCCTGGACAAACGATTTTTTGCCTACCCGGACCCACCAATCTCCCCATCCTTCACGTGAAACCAGGGCTTCGACCCCATTACCAGGAATAACAGAAGAGTGGTTGATATGAACTCCATCTTTTGAACATGTATAATCAGCGCCGAACGCCGTCTTGGACCCGTTAACTATGGCTCGGGCAAGGGGGTGATCATTGTTCATTTCAGCACAAGCTCCCAACCACAAGCACACGTTATGTTTGTTAACTTTTGGTGGAAGGCTTTGAAGGAGGGGGTGATCCTCGTTTGTATTCTCCATGAACTCTATTCGCTCACCTAATGTTGCTTTACCTGTCGTGATAGTTCCAGTTTTGTCAAATATGACTGTATCGACAGAGTGAGCATTTTCTAAAACGGATCCTCCCTTCACCAATATACCATGGTTGGCTCCAACTCCTGTGCCCACCATGACGGCCGTTGGAGTAGCCAGCCCGAGAGCACATGGACATGCCACCACGACAACGCTTATTGTAGTCATGAGGGCAACAAGAAAACGATCTTGTGCATCGACTGAACGATTTAACGCGATCCAGGCTGTAAATGTCAATGCTGCAATACACAAAACACACGGCACAAACAATGAAGCTAAGTAGTCTGCCAAAGCTTGAATAGGGGCCTTATTTGCTTGGGCTTCTTCGATGAGTCTAACGATTCTACTGATGACAGTCTTCGTACCAGTTGCAGTGACCTTTATTATAAGTGTTGAAAATTGATTGATAGTTGATCCATAGACAGTATCTCCTATAGACTTCGCTACCGGGAAAGGTTCTCCCGAAAACACAGACTCGTCTATATAACACATGGAGCTTTTTTCATCGATATAAACAATTTTACCATCTGTAGGTATCCTTGAACCTGGAATAACTAATAAATATTGACCAATTCTCACATTTTTGACTTCTATCTCTTCAGTTTGAATCCTGTTGACAGTAAAAGATTTTGTTAACGATTCCACTCCGGTCTCCTCTTCCACCATCTTTTGAGAGTCCTGTATGTCACAGAGTGTCGCAAAAACTGGCTGTAGTTGCATTAATGTTTGCAAGGCTAACGCTGTCTTACCCTTTGCGTAGGCCTCTAAAAACTTTCCTAGTGTTACAAATGTTAATAGCATGGCTGGCGTCTCAAAAGAGGCCTTGAGATGAATACCATCTTTTTCTGCTTCATCTTTGAAGCCCAAGACTGATAATCCCAAAACAATGATCGAATACAAATATGCAGCACTGGTAGCAAGGCAAACAAGAAAATCCATACCCATCACTCTTCCATTCTGAAAACAATGATATGCAGCAATATAGTATCTCTTACCAACTCCAAACTGCACAATGGTAGCAAGACATAGCGATAACCAATGCTTCCATTTCTCTTCATGAACTGGTTTGGAAGAAATAGCACCTATCATACTAGTATAATGGATAACAAATAAAGGAGTAGAAAAGATTGTAGAAAAAACAAGAAGTTTGGCCCAACTCTTCAATTCTTCCTTTCTTGCCTCTTCAAGCTTTGCTGCATTCTCTGCCAGAGTCATCCCGTCACTTTTTTCTTCATCAGACGGACTATATATTTCAAGGATCTCACAATCGTATCCCGCCCTTGTCACCGCAACTACACATGCCTCCGCTATTTTTGAGACCTCACTAGAAACCATGGTAGGATCTTGAATAATGGATGAGTTCATATCAAAATAATCTTTTGCAACGCGTACAGTAGCCCTGGAGGTGGATAAACTAACAACTGCTTTTTCTATGCAACTGCCCGCTTGTTCCAAAGCTCGTTCAACTCGTCCTGTACAAACGGCACAACTCATGCCCTTGACCTGCAGAGTTATAATAGCTTCAATATTGTCCTCTAAATCGTTTTCAGAAAACAAATCATTTAAAGAGGTTTCAGCTTCATTCTCCCATGATATGCCAACGGTTTTCGAAGGCAGATTTGATTCATACTGACAATTTTCAATGTCCTTTTCATCTTGTAATAAGAAGGCCTCAAAGCCCACACATTCAACTGCATCAATGGCATCTTGGGCCACTTTAGGAATCAAATCATCAAGAAGCGACTTATTTTCAACAGTGCATTTCTTCAGATCTAACTTGGACTCATTCAGTCTATAATAATCATTAAGATTTACTGTAAGGCTTCCATACGAATTTTCAAATGAAGAAGAGGCTCGGACGCAACCAGCAATACTTTCTAATGTTTTTCGAACCGTGGAACCGCAGTTTGCCTGGCACATCATACCGTACACTCTCAAGTGCAACGTCGTAAAGACATCCCCTTCCAGTGTACCGTCTAAATGTTGATTTTCCTCCGTGTCCTTTCGAAGAACCACGAGTTCTTGCTGTGAGCTCATTGTTTTCTGACTCATTCCAGGGGCCTTTGGGTGAAGGGTGATTTGCAGAAAAAGACTGTCGAAAATCTAGCATACACCATATGAAACTAACTCTCTATGCTCTCAGCTCGATGCTCGTTGCAAGAAGTGGCAACACAGCGCATAAATAACTGTCCCTGCTGGTAGGTACTAACAGGTACTACTACTACTGTAACTACCTCTTGCGCCCGGGGGGTGCGGAAATGGGATTGAAAAAAATAAAAAGAAAAAACGGTTGCAGGTTGCTGCAGTACATTATTTTTTGTAAAACGTAGAAAAGACACATGAAACATGAAACACATTTTTCCTTTTCATCAGCTCTGTTCCTTCGACAGTTCGTAAGCCGGGGTATAATTGCTCTACAGGATGAACTGAAGCAACATGATGAGCAATAGGATAGAAAAAACCTTTCTGGGTGGATCGATCATGATTACTTTTCATTATTTACTTCTTTGATTCATAAATGCCTTGGTGTTGAACTGAAAAGAGTAGAAGCATGGATTGATGACGCATAAGATAAGACTTTTTGTAGTATGAAAAGAAAGCTGGAACGCACGATAGTAATACAGTATGATTTACTTTAGCCCTGATATTGCCGAAATAAGAAAGAATGCAATGCACGGGTGTGTACTGTTAAAGAGTAGATAAGTAGCTGTGTAAGTGACTGTTGCATCCAACAAGTGAAAGACGAACATTACTGTGTTTTCATCTTTTTCCTTCAGTAACCATAACTGTCATCCAAGTGCAGCTGTTGACATGTTAGGGGCGGATGCAACTGCCTTTTCCACTGCACCTTCAATGGCCATAACTGCCGCATCAAGATCAACCTGGCCATTGTCTTCCGATGACGGACCATTTTTGGATTTGGTTGGATCACTTGAAATAACTTTTCCAGCCTCAGGATCACCAGGTTCGGGCCCGGCGACTTTCACAGATACACCAATAAAGTTAACAATGTTATTCTGGGCATCTCTTAATGCAGCGATGAAGAGTTTATTCCAGAAAGCAGTTCCATCTGCTGTGTAATTAACAAATGTGACGGATACATCTTCACCGTTTGCAACTGCTTTGCTAACTTTAGCGACTTTGTCCTGATTGGTCTCAGATCCTTGTAGAAAGCGACAATTTCGACCTAGTACTTGGTCACGACTGTATCCTGTCAGTTCCAAGAATCCATCAGAGGCATACACGATCGGGTTATCTTGAAGACTAGGGTCTGTAATGACAAAGCTTTTCTGCGAGTGCCGAATGCTCGTCATAAGGTTAAAGTCCTGCACGCCCAGAACTCTAGGATCACCACATTGTTCCATGACAGCATCAGGGAGTTTATCTTGTGCGTCGCAATCCTTGAGAATCGCCGTTGAAGTTTCTTGATCCATACGAGTGCGCACAATCTCCTTGAGAGCAACATTTTCCTTCTGAAGTTCCATGACTTCCTTCTGTAACGACTCGAAAAAGAACTTTTTACGTAAACGTGTTCGACGCGCTAGAATTCGATTTCGCTCCCTCCTCCGATCAATTTGAGCCTGCGACTTCTGACGTCCACTTTTGTCGACTGGAGAATTTGCAGATGGACCAGGAGCATTTGCCATTCCTTGAGGATTCAACATTTGTCCATTTGGAGGTTGTTGCTGAGAGTGAACTTGGGCGAGCTGTGGAGTATTTTCCGTTTTCCGACGTTTTTGCGGCTGTGCGCTTAGCTTTTGCGTTGAAGCAATATTTTGTGCGTATCCGACTCCTTGTATAGAGGTCGATTGAACAGCACTCATCGTGGGCGCCGGGGCTAGATAAGGTGAAATATTTGAATGAAGAAGAGGCGTGGGGGCAGGATTCGTTTGTGAAATCGATAAGTTCGGTTGGATGACAGGAATACTGAACATCCCATCCAAGCGCATGTCTGGTGCCTCAACACTAGCTAGATCCGGAGAAACGATGCTTGAATGTGGTTGGACTTCATTCGGTGGACTTTCACTGCATGTAGACGATGAGATTTTGCAAGCATATAAGGGAGGATAGTGCAACGCACGAAATAAAAGGCGGCAATGAGATGATAGATTAAAATTAAACAAACCCAACAAAAACTAAAACAACTTACCTAAAATCAAACGTTGCCCCGGGAAGAGATGGTCCATCATCCAAAAGATATTCAGCAAGGAGATCAAAGTCCAAGGGGTCATCGCCAACCGCCCCGGGATCTTGTAATCCGCCAATGTCGTAGTTTCCCTGATCACTTACACTTTGGCTCGCAGGCATGAAGCATGGCACCATCATATCGGATGGCATATTAGCAACTGAAGTCATTTGAATTGATGAGTTTGTTCACGTAGGTAAGGATGAGGAAGCAATAAGTTGATGTTAGAAGAAAGTTAGATGTGCATATGATAAAATATGCCCCTCAATGTACAATGTATAACAACAACGTAGGAACGATGGTTTATGACATAAAAACTGTGTAGAGTTGCAGATAGCCCAAAGAGAGAGAGAGATGGAGAAAAACTTTCGCTTCTTTTCCAACTCTTGACACCAGAACTAAATATTGATGACGTATCATTTGCCTTCAACAGGCCATTCTTTTATTAACGCACATTTATAAAAAAAAATAAAAACAAAAACATAATTTTTGCTTTTATTCAGATTTCAAACAAAATAAATTTCTCTGAATACACGATATCTCTCAAAATACAATAATGAATTGCGACAAGAACTTTTATTTCTTTTCCTCTCTCGCCCATGACAGATAGGTTGACTGAGTTTCCGTTCGGGATACAACCCATCTTTAAGAGAAGCCATAGAATACCAAACGCACCGACACGGTCAAAAACTTCAACAGACATCAGCTATTTCCACCATACACAGCTGTTGCGCGATACGACCGCTGAAAAAACGTCGGGATTATTTGCAGTATGGAACGTGCACTTCATCAGTTTCTCACCTGTACTGTATAATTAAATCGGACAAAATGAGCGTCTTTGTTAAATGGTTTAGTTCATGTGGTGAGTGAATGAATCCGTATATCCCTCTTGATCAATTCACTTCTTTGATTACGACTGGATGTCTTTCAAAACAGACATACCCGATAAGGCAGTTTATGGATGTCACACAACTGGTACGTAAATAACGGTACCGGGTACCAGTACCCGTACCCTACTGTACTTGTTTGTGTCTAATTTGAGATCTTTGCCTTCTATTTTCAGTGGGGTGGTTTCTCTATGAGGGGGCTGAGAGTTTTCAATACTAACCCAGACCCGGATGTCATTTTATTAAAACCATTGCATTGACACACTACACTCAATGCATGTACCTTTTTATGTTGTGACAACGGAGTTATCAGTGATGGCGAGTTATAACAATTATCAACTGAATATTTTATAGAGGTTAATAGATTAATAATAAAATAGGATGATAGGATGTATATACTATCGGTGTGTAGAAGTTTTGAGTCTAGTCAAGTAACGGACGTTTCCAAAGAGCGCTTATGATTTTGTATATATGAATGACGGCGTCTCCATGATTGTATTAATTGTTTGGCATATTGGCGCCATGGCGAGTTGGCAACCTAGAAAAGTTGAAAGAATAGAAAGTGTTTAGTGTTGGTGTAGATGAGTTGTTTTTGGCTCCACATTATACTTTGGCCATGAAATGAAAGACTATAGAATAGAAGCATGAAACGGTCTAAATACGAGATATGATCACAAATCACAAACCAAATCTGCATATTTTTGCAAATCAAGCAAAATCCATGATCTTGTTGAATTCTGTGAAGTTTATGACGGTATCTTGATCCCTATCAAATTCTTTCATCATGGCAGTGAGCTGATCATCCGTCAAGTTAAGTTCATCAACTATTTCTCCAGAACCACTTTCAGTCACTTCTCCATCCATACCAAACTGTTTCCATTCTTGATTAATTTCTAGCATGACACGCTTCAGGTCAGACAATTGGATATATCCTTTATTCTCTCGGTCAAAGAGCCGAAAGTTGATTTTCATATCGTCGCTGGGATCGTAATTTGTGTCGTTGAAGCTCTCTTCCATTATATTTAATACCAAGTCGAAATCAATTTCCTGACCGATTTGGCGTTTATAATTTTCGTCAAAACTATGAGCCCTTCCCAATCGTCGTTTTCCTTGAATAATTTCTTTGTCAACGTCCTGTTGGGTGACACGTAAACCAAGTGCGCGTAGCATGAGTTTCAGTGAGTTTGGTGTGATGGTTGAAGTGCGATGCGTATCAAAAATCCGAAATATTTGAACTATTTCGTTTCTATACGATTTTTTCAATAACAAATTTCGTTCATTTGACATTTTGAATGTATGTATCACCGATAGAGCTTCGACGAAAGCCGGCGAGAGCAATAGTGGTCATGGGCACTGAAGTTTGCTCCGATCTCCGATCGTGAGGGGAGAGTGATGAGGGATGATGAGAGGCTACAACTGGCTACCACCCCTACTGGTTGGAGGTTTCGAGTTCATGAAGAGGGTGTGATTTTATTCAATCTCGCCTCGGGTTCCACCCCCTTAAGTTTTGAAAATCAAATTTGCCTACCCCATCCCACGCGGGCGGGACGCCATCGCGGGCATTGCAGAAAATTTGAAAATCGATCAGGGGCGGAGACAAAAGCAGAATAGATGCAACACCGCAGCCCTCGACACAATAGAAAAGGAATAAATATCAGTACAATTCAGTGCAAGGACATTGACAAAATACACGTCAACATTAAAAGCAGCATTTTCATTCGTCGACAGTGTGGATCGATGTATCTTCGTACAGCATCCTAACCAGTCTCATTCATTATTATCATGGAAATATCAACTAATAATTCTTCCGACCAGCAACAATCTCTTCTAACCGTTGCTCGGGCTAAAAGTTTACTAGACAAAGAAGAATCATCCGACTTTGCATCAAATTACAGTGGAGACGATATCCAGAACGATCGAATTGATATTCGACGCGTCGATTCTCATAATACCCAAGATAGCAGTATCTTTGATGGGCTGGACAATGCCAGTGACATAGTACAACCAAGAAGAAGGGAATTTCAGCTTGAAGCCGCATCGCCAACGTCATCTGTCGAAGTATCAATTCAAGGTCCGATGTCTATAGAGGATAATGTGTCTCTATGGAATTATTCTAAATTGAAATCCAAAATGACCAATCGCTCTACCGAGGGGAAGTTCACAACTGAGCAATCAACGACCAAGAACGATTCAATTGGTGATAATCAAAATTTCAGTACAGTGATGGATGACGAAACGAATCCTCACGCTGTTCGGTACAATGAAAAGACTTCTTGTCATCAGGTATTTGACTACAGCAGAGTAGGGCATAAGAACCCTCAAAAAGGCGAGCGCATATTTGCATCTACAACTAAATATAATGTACAGAGTAAAGATCAACATCATGATACATTTGTACGAAGTGGGACACGTCTAAAATCATTGTTGGACACTGCACTAAAACAGGTTGCCATTGGTGTTTCTACTGAAGGTGAAGTGGAATTGTCATTGAAATGCGACCAGGAAGAAACTGAGAAGGAAAAGTACGAGGAGGAATCATTATGCAGTGGACAGAAGCGTAAACGTCTTTACGACGATAATGACGATGAACAGAAACACGCATCCGAACTAGCCAGAGAAAAAATGGCCGAAGTTATGGTTTTGAAAAAGGTGAGTTGCGCATTAGACTTCTTTTATAGCACTGTACACTCAAGAAAGCAGTGTTGAGGTTTTGCTCACAATGTGTCTTTTGAACCGGTGGTATCAGGAATTGAAAGACGCCCTGGAACATGCAAAGGCCATGTCGCATGCTAATTCGGTTCTTCGAGAAGCGTCCACGACAACGTCTGCTCGATTAGAAACACTATCGGAGGCTCTAAGGATAGCTGGAGAGAAGGCCGCTGATGCGAGAGCTGATGCAGATGCTTCTGAAGCCCGTGCGTCATCACTCGCCTCGCAAGTAAACACCTTTAAAACAGCCTTGGAGGAGACCAAAAGAACTGTGCAAACTATTCGGGCCGAGCATGATGACATTTCTTCTGCTGCCAGAGAACTTGAGGCTAAGCTACTTCGAACAGAATCTGACTTGAATCGTGCTCAGAAAGAACAAAATATCCTAGAAGTCGAGCGCGATGATATTTATCGTCAACTAAATGATCTCAAAGCTAGTCAGAAAATGCTCCGTGATAACCTCTCCAAGAAGGATGAAGAATTGGGTAAATTGAAAAAATCTCTGGATGATCGCGATAACGTTGATCATGCTAGATTTGCCAGGATCAGTCGACTCGAAAATGAACTTAGTAAATCAAAGTCTACTGTAGTTGAATTGACTACTTCTGCTTCTGAAGCAGAATCGACTACCGTTGAGCTGCGCAATATTATTTCTGCCTTACAGAAAGAAAATGAATGCCTCCATTTGAAGATTCAAGAAAATCTTGAAAATACTTCTAAAGAAAGGGATAGATTGCAAGAAGTTTTGACACAGGCTGAAAATGAAGCTCAGAAACTCAGACTGAAGTCAACGGATGATGAAGAGGAATTGCAC
Organism: Chaetoceros muelleri; assembly: GCA_019693545.1. Lineage (NCBI taxonomy): Eukaryota > Bacillariophyta > Thalassiosirophyceae > Chaetocerotales > Chaetocerotaceae > Chaetoceros > Chaetoceros muelleri. The sequence goes on along the minus strand of JAAMXU010000366.1, from coordinate 2,347 downwards.
AAGTTAAAATTAGATAAGCTGGCTCATGAGAAAGAAATCGCCCAGCTCAAAAATCGTATCACTAATTTGGAGAAGCGTTTGGCTGATTCAAATGCGATAGGTTCTATCAGCCCCGGTAATAATACTATCAGTGACGTTTCTTCACTTCATTCAGACTTCAATTCATTGACGCCGTCATCATCGACAAACTCTTCCTACAAAACTCCTGGTAGAAACAGCAACTCGCATATTTCTGTCTCACAGTCAATGAAAAGGGATCATATTGGTATTCCTAAGCTTAAAGCTGTTCCTAACGTCTCAAAGGATTCTGATTCAGATTTCGGTTGCAAACCAAGAAACGATAGGTCGCAGAAGCATCCTTCTCAAACAAATTGTTCCATATGTTTTAGGGCGTCGTATGGGATAATGAAAGCGTGTCAATGTGGAAACCCGTCCTGTAATATGCGAGCTCATTCAGTTTGCATTGCTGGAAAGAAACCGCTGCCAAGTGTATCTCATCCAGGGACTCCTGCACCTGCTCTTCCTGTTATCTTATGTCGAAAATAACCACTCAGAAATTTAGAATGAAACAGCAATTACGTGACAACTATTACATTAGACAATTTTTTCGTGTATTGTACTTCGATCAAAATAATATAGCTGCATCATTTAATGCGATAAAATGATATCAATTTTTACTAGTAACGCTTAGGATAAAGTTTTTCAACGACTGGTTTGGTGGTCAAAACCACTATTGGCAACCGAACAGGCTCCAGCATTTCATTGAAAACTAGAGTAATTCCTATCGCTCCAAGCTGCGGATCTACTTTCGATGCGAGATCTAAACCAGTGTAAGAGTCAGCCTTCGCTATCAATGCCATGGCATCAATTGCTCCCATCTCGATTGCACCATATGTCATAGCAGCAGTGGACATCCAAACTGCCCAATACTTTTGAAAATATTGATATAGGGTTGAGGATTCATTGCGTTTCTATGAAAATTTTTAAAAGAACTGAAAAAACTTACCCATGCCATAAATGCCACACCGTAATCCCTCGCTAGTGCTTTAAACTTTCCTCGAAATGTATAGAGCTCCCCAGTGTTGATTCCTCTTAGCGTATTTAAGCGCGCTAATTCTTTATCCAAAGCTCTAAGCTCAATTTCCTTCTGGTACTTTGACAGGCCTTCCACTCTCTTTTTTTCTTGTTCTTCCTCTTCTTTAGACAAAACTGAGAAAAATCGAACTGCAACAGTTTCAGTACCAACAGATATAATATTTCCTGGGCGGATTCTACCTTGATTGCATAGAGACAGCCTTTTTATCAAAGAATGATGAAAGATGCTTTTAGAGAATGAAGCGTTCATCATCATAGCTAGTTTGTCACGTTTCAAATGAATTACTCTTTACTTTCTTTCTTTCGTCTTTCATCCGTATGAGGGATGAGGGGTGTCCCTCGTCCCCAGCAGCCACTCTCTAGAGAGCTCTACTAGAGAGCAGACATTTGGCAACAATGGGATAGTACTCGCTTCCTACTACCTGGGTACTGACTGCGCTACTGGTACAGCACTTTTCCTACAGGTGTACAGTATGCTAAAAAGGTAGAATGTGCGGGAAACCGACAAGGTTTTCCTGCCAGCTCCCCAGATACTCCGTATTTTTTTTCTGCAGAGAAATGTATGTAAATCTATGTAAATATGATTGCCATGTAGCACTTGCGTAGAATCTAGTATGACTTAGGCCCGTTCTGTGAAGCGTAATTTCGTATGTAAATGTAAATGTAAAACCGTCAAAAACAGCCGTTACCTCTCTTTTTTTACATTTACATCGAAATTAGAAATTACACAATTTATTATCCAAAAATGCGACATTTTCAGAGGTAATAAACTAAGAGTAATTTCGCTCGGCATCATAGTAATTTCGCTCAGGAACTATCCAACTAACCCTAACGCGGTACAAAGACAGTACCCGTACTATCGAACAAACTAACCCTATGTGGTATGAGTAAAGACGTAAAGACATACCATATATATCATAAATACGAACAAATGCCTGAAAACACAATAGAACAAAGAAGACCAAAAAATAAGAATCGATTCAGTATCAAAATCTGAAGAAAAACTTTGTAAGATGCTTGAGAGTAGAGTAACACCGATAATGATAATGATTAATAACGATAATGAATAATATTCAATAGGAGTACCGGTAATTTGTTTTATTATTTCACCGTCTCACTCAATCAACCGTAGACCTCTGATTTCACTTCCGCAGATGTGCGTTAATGTATTTGTCCAGCGGTTATGTATATACACTCCAACCTCATGCTTAAGATAATCCACTCTTAAGATAAATCAGGCTCATTTTGTGTC
>JAAMXU010000364.1:0-10935 GCA_019693545.1 Chaetoceros muelleri | reverse complement strand
TACCGTATATTTGCTGAGTGAAAAAAAATTTAATGCGTACGTAGGCCTGAGGTGCGATGTAGAGACCATGGAGTAATTCCTTGGAAGTACTTGTTGTCTGATAATGGGTCATCCTTCACCTCCAAGCAGTTTGTCGATCACTTGACATCTTTCTATCAGCATCATTGTTTTGCAGGTGTTTGGGCCCATCATTGTAATGGTCATGCAGAGAGAGCCATTCAGACAATTACATCCATCAGTACTAGGGTGATGATTATCCATGTTGCTATCCATTTGCCAGAACTTGCAGATACCTCCCTTTGGCCTATGGATGTCTCCCATACTGTCTTTCTTTGGAATCATATTCCTGATCTATCTACTAGTCTTAGCCCTGGTGATCCCTTCACCAGATCAAGGTGGCAGCAATCTAAGTTCCAAGATATTCCTTTTTGGGGTTGTCTCACTTATGTGTTGGATAAGACTATTGCAGATGGGAAGAATATACCTCATTGGAAGCCTACTAGATCCACTTGTCAACAGTTTTGGGGACTCTTTCCTCTTCCTGTAACTTGCATTCCTCTTGTTTTGAATCCATCCTATGGGTTCATCAGCACTCCACAATTTCATATTGTTTTTGATGTTCTGGTGCTGATTCCCTTCCTGATTTTAGCAGTCTTGAATGGTCCAAGCTCTTTGGTGATAGTGCTTATCAGTATGCTTTGGATGAAAAATTTAGCAATTATGAGGGAGCTTTCCCAACAGCTTGAAGACTCTTTAGATCACCATGATGCTGTCTTTGCCCATGATCAAGTCCTAGAGGCTACTAACAGGTTTGCCCTCATTCTCCTCTTCCTGTGCCTTCCCCTTGTGTGCCTCCACAACTGCAGTAGCCAGCTGCCAACACGGACTGTCACTTAGAGGGAGATATCATCAGTGAGGCCTACTGTCAGCAATCATCATCAGCAGCAGCAGCAGTAGCAGCAGCAAGTAGACCTACCAACGGCGATGCAACCTCCAGTCCATGTTGAAACCCCTTTTGTTGAGCCAGCTTTGTATGACGGGCCAACTTTGGCATATTCATTCTCCCCTAGTAGTACTACACCCTTCACTCCTCCAAGGATACCACAAAGGGATATCCCAGCTGATAATAAAGATTCTGTTTTGCCTTCTCCTCCTGACACAATCCTAAGGAGACCTTCTCACTCTAGGAAGGCTCCTGACAGATTGACCCCCCCTGCTGTTTCTCCTGGCAATCATTATCATTCCATTTTCTCTGCAATTGGTGTGCCCGCCCCTATCGTCCTCTCAGCCCAGAAAATGCAGATCTTGGTACTATCCTTTGATTAAGCCATGGCTGGCTGGTGTTGATAAGGAAAAATGGGTAGAGGCTGTAGAAGTAGAAATCAGATCCTTGGGATCTAAAGGTAGTCCCTGGAAGGAGGTTGCCAGTTCTCTGTGACAGGCCCAATCCTCCCTGGAACTTGGGTGTTTGGCTGTAAGCATACTCCTGATGGGACCATAAAAAAGTAAACTGAGACTTTTGCTCCAGTGATAGCCTTAAGCACTGTCAGAGTGTTCTTCATCACGTCCATACACCTGTTCTATTGATTTTTCCAATGTATTTGTTCAAGCTAAGCTAGTAGATGATGATATTTGGATTCATCTCCCAAGAGGATTTCGTGGTGGTCAGACTTAGGATACTTGTCTTAAGTTGCAGCATTCCTTGTATGGTGGTAATCATCTTTTCAAGGCTCTCCAGTCCCTTGGTTTTAACCAGAGTAAGCTTGACTCGTGCCTCTTTATGAAGCCAGATATATACAATATACCATTATGTATGTTGATGACACTGGTGTTGCTGCTCGGTCAAAGTCATTAGTTGATGATCTCATAGTGTCATTGGAGAAGATGGGATTTGAATTTACTCATGAAGCACCGTGCTCTTAGTTTTTTGGCATTCAATATGAGAAACTTGGTAATAATAGGATCAAGCTTATCCAGAGGGGACTAATTAAGAAGATAATTGCTGCAACTGGAATGAATGACTGTAATCCCAACTGGACTCCAGCATCAAAAGAAGCTCTCGGTATTGATCCCGATGGACCTCACATGAAGGAATCCTTGAGTTAGCCATCAATTGCTGACATGCCTTTCTTTTTGTGAACTAATACTCATCCAGATATCTGTTATTCTGTCAGTCAGATTTGTCACTTTACTCACAACCCAAAGCAGTCTCATGCTTCTTCTGCTGTGAAGATTAGTGTGAGATAATTGGCCAGAACCATTGACCAAGGAAATTACGGGAACACATATTGGAAAACAGGCAAAACTCCCAAGAATTGACTGTTACTTCAAGAGTAAAGAACTACAATTTATGTTGATAAGACGTCAATGTCAAATTTTGATAGCATTTGCACTGATGAAAAAAAGATCTGAAGGACATTCATTATCTTACATGCCCTGCTTATCTTGTGGTCGATTACATGTTGCACTTTCTCTATGTTCATCTTTTGATAAAATTAAATTTTATAATTGAGCACGACTGCAACTCAATGATTTAATATAAGTACTACCTAAAATCACCAGTGCAGCTTTTTTTATGCTTTGTTCTTGTAATGTGCAAGACTGTTACAATTGTCAAACATGTGCATCTTCAGAGGCTGACTCCATAAAACCTAGTGTCATCCCCTATCCCATTGGAAGTAAGACATGAACCGCTCTGTTTATGTCATTGACCTTGGTGTATTTATCCAAGATTTTCTATTCCATATTTGGCAAAGTAAATGTTGTGAATCTTGTGTATGGTTTCTTTGCATATATGATATATATCATATGATCTGAGTCTTTGCGTTGATCCTGTCAAAAACAATTTTCACTGGATCTCCTATGTAAAAAAGTGTTCAGAGTTTTCTTCTAATTGAGCACAATCTAAGACAAGAAAGATGTGAAACATTGACAAAAATACTGTATACTCAGAAGCTTTTACTATAGAAAATTTTATTGAACAAAAAAGTGATATCTAATATTTTTTGACATCTATTATTACTAATAGAAAGAAGAATTTGGAAGGAATTATGGATACAAAAATCAAAATATCACAAGGAGTGGAACAGTGAGCAGTCAATGACCGCAAAGCTTCAAATAGCCTAATCCTTGTATCCCTCTTGATAGTCCATGAAATACAAATTTCAGTCAATGGTTTCCTGGCCAATGAAACCACATAGCTGACTACCTCCTGTCATGTTCCCCATCAGACCAATATGATGAACTCACTAACACAATTTTGTCAAACTTCCTTTCACAGATGCCAAAGGACTTCAAGGTATCACCACTACCGCCAGAGATAGAATCCTCTGCTTACAATCTACTGTCAGACTTGCCCACAAGCCACCACAACAATGTCAAGATACCAATGATTTGGCTCAACAGCAGTATGGAACAAATGGACAGACTTCACCAAATGTTTTGAATTATGCAATGACCCATTCCTTGAATCCATCCCCTCCAGGCGACCAAATTATCTCACTATTTGCTCAACACATCTCCAAGGTAGAAAAGACGTGTGCACTGGAGGATTGGCTGAAGAAGGCTCGATCCAAAATTCCCTCAGTGTGCTGGCTCAGACCTGCCCTTCCTGGAGAATGGATTCAAAGACCCAAGAATGAACAAAGGAGGAGGATCTATGCCATTGCTGCTAAAGTGACAACTCAATGCTTATAAAGTGCAGGTCCCAAATGAAAAGCAACAGAAAGCTGTCCCACTCTCTGTTATCAACAAAGTTGTCCAACTTTTCTCAAATAGCAAAGACTCTTTGTCATCCACGTGTAACCACCCCCAATGAATCCACAACAACTAAATTGCTCACTTTACAAAACATAAGCTTTTTCAGAAACTCAGAGCTTATTCCACATGATCACCCTGATCTTACCTCCACAGGTAAAGTTTCTATCATCTTTGAAGCTCAGAAGAATAAAATGAAGTTCCAGACCCTAAGCCTCCACAAATTGTCCTCATAGCTTTCCCATGTCTCACCAACCTCCTGGGCATCAATAGTTAAGTGAATCTCAAGCCATCCCTTCATCTACTAGCTACTGACTCAACAAGAAAAATCAACACACCACATCAAACCTCTAGAGGCAGATTTCCATATATATCATCCTCACGAATTGGACAAGAACTAAGATCTACCACATCACTACTCAGTTGGAATATCCTTGGATTTGATGTGGATGAGATAGGCTGCCACTCTCTCAGATCTGATAGTGCAATGGCCATCTATCTAGCACATGATATCCCTGTGACCACAATCCAGCTGATAGGACAATGTAAGAGTGATGCCTTCATGTGATATATCATAGAGCAGGTTGATTTCTTCAGATCCAATGTAGCATCCCAGGAGTTGGCCTGAGCCCCATCATTTTATACAATACTACCAGACCCAGAAAACAAGAGAACACCCAACAAGAACAGACAAGATTTTCCCAAACCTACTAGCCATCAGGAATCCAAAGTTGGGCAAGATATGGACTTGATTGTTCTTCAAATTTTCCCCTCACTATTAGTGTTATGATATACACTCAGATTGTCTCCTTCCTCCATGCTGTATTCAATAGCTCTAATATTATTTTCATGTGACACAGAGTGAACCAGGAGAGTTGATGTGATACAACCCTTATTGTGTGCAGCATACAATGTCTGCCTTGCGTGCTGTAGACTGCTGTGTAGAAATACAATGTACTGTAGTAGAGCAGCGTCATGGCACAGGAGAACAGAGCATCACAACATAACGCAGGACCCGCGGCACCAGGTGTGTACGGTTTCGAATCATAACTACAAAGATATAATATGTGATATTAGAAACACCAGACAGCAAAAAGCGACGACCAAACGACCAACCACACCAACCATGACTAGAAACATCACACCCCTTCCATCATTTCACTCAATGGGCCTCGATACGTTCAAAGTCCCCAAGGATTTATTTCGCAAAAATCGGGAAAATTTGATTTCTCGTTTGCAAGAGACGGTATCAGATGGAACAAAGGAAAACGACGGTGACTTCATGGTGTATCTGGAGGGCGGCGCATCTTCCACTAGATTGATTCAGATCATGAACCAATCTTTAGGCAGGAGTCTTACTTTCATTATCTGTTTGGTGTAAGAGAACCTGATCACTCTGGTGCAATTTTTGTGAACTCTGGGCAGTCTGTTCTTTTCACTCCTGAACTCCCACGGGATTACGCAACAATTATGGGTCATATTCCGACCTTGGAAGAAATAAAGGAAACTTATCAAGTTGATCATGTGATTTTCACCAAAGACATTGAAAAAGAATTGATAAATTTTTGCGCAAAGGGTGGAACTATTCTTGTGTTGAAGGGGGAAAATAGTGATTCGGGAAAATACTATATTCCACCCACATTTGCATCCAAAGAGATTGTAACAAATGATTCCATTCTTTTCCCTGTCTTGGCCGAATGCAGAGTGATCAAGTCTGAAATGGAATTGGATCTGGTTCGTTATTGTACAGAAATAACCTCACTTGCCCATGCATTCACTATGAAAAATATGAAGCACGGTATGATGGAATATCAAGGAGAATCTCTATTTAGACACTTTGTATATTACTATTTTGGAGCACGGCATATAGGCTACACAGCAATATGTGGGTGCGGACCTAACGGGGCGGTATTACATTATGGACACGCTGGAGCTCCTAATAATCGTCAACTTCAGAATGGTGATATTTGTCTTTTTGACATGGGTGCCGAATACATGTGCTACGGTAGTGACGTTACTTGCTCATTTCCAATTAGTTCCAGTGGTAAGTTCTCTGATGAACAAAGAGTGGTCTACGAGGGAGTACTGAATGCCCAGAGAGCTGTCATTTCAATGTTGAAACCGGGTGTGTCTTGGTTGGATTGTCACGTAGTGGCTGAGCGTGAAATTGTAAAGGCTTTAGTCAAGCTTGAAATCGTACTTCCTGGAAAAGCGATGACAGTAGATGACCTGGTAGAGATGAGACTTGGAGCTGTCTTCATGCCTCATGGTTTGGGACATTTCATTGGTATTGATACACACGATGTAGGTGGTTATCTTCCTGGACATCCGGACAGATCCTCAGAACCTGGTCTGAAAAGTCTACGAACAGCTAGAGTATTAAAGGCTGGCATGACATTAACGGTTGAACCTGGATGTTATTTTATCAATCATTTAATTGATGAAGCAATCAAGGATGGTGCAAAATTCAAACAATTCTTAAATGTTCAATTACTGAACAAATTTCGAAACTTTGGTGGTGTAAGGCTTGAAGATGTTGTTGCTATTACACAAGACGGTTGTGAGAATTTCACAGTTTGTCCGCGCACTGTCGCTGAAGTCGAGCATGTTATGAACGGTGGGAAATGGCCCCCCATGAAGGATGACGATGTTGCATTAAAAAGGACAAGGCTTACGAAATGTGGTCCTATGCCATTTTCCATGCCAATTTAATTAACATATGCTACAATTATCTATCACCTGTCTGCATTGTGGTTTGAATTCGCTCGTTTCAGGAGCTTGATAATCTTTTCTAGATCTTTCACTTTTTCTTTAGGCATTTCACTGAACAATATCTTTTTCCGTTGTCTTTGATCTCTCAATTTACGGATTTCCTCATCCTTTGATAGTGGCTCTCGATGTACATTGTTGTTGATGTCGCTGATAATATATAGAAACTCACCCTTTTGTTCTGGAGAGTCAAATGGAAATGATTCTAAAAGATTAGAAGCGGCTTTATTTAGATCGTGAGCATCCATATCATTATAAACACGATCGGTAGGATAAACGCAAAGATTTTGGCGTTTTCCAACAGATTTCCATTCAAGAATACATCCTATTGGAAGATGATCACTGGGGTGATGAATGCTCGGCAGGCCACTTTCAAGGATATGTTTCCTCTGGTCGGGAGACAGAAAGGGATGCTTAAGTCCCCTCACTGATACTGAGTTATTTAAATCGTGGTACCAAATTTGATCCAATCCTGAAACATATCTATGTGGACTTGATACAAAAGTCACATAATCAAGAGGTGCTTCATGCAGTATATTCACAGGATATGCTGATTGAAAGCTGTAAGGGTGCGGTGGTATGTCTGAGACGCATCGATCGACAAGTCTTCCCCACTCGTAGATATCTTCATATTTACTACAAGATTTCATTAGGTATGCAGAGGATGCCGAGTCGTTTAGAATGCAGTTGAAATCACCGCATATTATGATATCATGGTGTATAGTCCTTGCGGACTCTTGAAGTATGTTATGTAACTGTTTCACTCTGGTTGCAGATTTCTTAGGATTGCCTTCTAGGTGACAGTTGACAATTGCAATTATGTTTTGGTCATGGTCTTCTAGAAGAGAAAGCATAGTTCTCGAGTGATGAAATGTTCCTTTTACTGCAAACTTGTCGCGTCTACAAAAAGTAGCGACCCCATAAGGGTTGTCACCAGTTCTTTTCTTCGCACTCTGCATAACTCCAATGTATCCTTCACAGTGTAGGACATGCTGCAAATCATCAAACGCCGTAAACTCAACTTCTTGCAGACAAACAATGTCTGCTTTCCATAACAAGATTTCGTCTAAAATGCGTGGTAATCTACCTGGCCATGACACTGGTGCATCCTTTGAAACATAATGGTACCATTCTGGTGTAGAATCAAACAGGTGCTGTGATAGTATGTTCCAAGATAGAATTGAAACTTGACTTTTGTCGCCTTCTGCGCCAGTAGAACTTGCTGTTTCCAGTGACTGTGCCCAGTTTATTCCATGAGAAATCGCTCTGAAATGCCTTTGGTGCTTTGTAGAAAGAATGAAACTACGATTATATCTGATTCCAGTGAAACAAAATAAAGAATATCGAAGTAAGCTATACTTTGACATCGTGCCTGGTGGTGTCATATTATTTTGTACTGGTCATTCTTTTTGCCAAATGAAGAATGTTACAAAAAAGATAGTAGAGTATGCCACTGTGTGGTGTGTGGTGTAGTTCATTGCCGTCAAGAGAAGACGCAACACAAATCATATTCCTACTCTAGAGAGATTGTCCTCCTAAGAATAATTTGCTTATTTTAAACTTAACATGATAGATACGCCAATTACATTCAATATCGTAAAGAATCATATCAAGTATGAAAATCCTGAATCCTACTAAAACTATGAATCACAGCGCTGTTTTTCTTTCAATCCATGAATTTATCAATGTCGATGCCCCACATTTTTGATTGTTGCTTTGCAGCATCTGTTTTGCTAGTGCTAGAAGAATCGGAACTATTGCCATTTTGTCTTGCCATGATTTCCTTTATAGACATTCCACTGTTACCCCCATTACGAGAATACGTAAAAAAATCGTCGTCATCGTCATCGTCTTTTGCGATTGGAATACTCTGACGTATGGGGCGGGAAGAGGAAGATGGATTTGCTGGTGCAGGTCTTCTTGTTGGTGTAGAAGGTGGCGCTCCGTCGTTTTGAGTCTTTTTCAGCATGGTCATTTCAGCCAAAGAGGGAACCTTGATTTGAGACTCCTCCGTTTTTGAATCCTGAGGGGTTGAACCCTTTTCGTTTGTTTTCGCCATGGTCAAGTCAGCGAGATTGAGCTCAGACTTGGTACTTGGGGTATCATCGGAGTTTCTTCTTCTTGTCAAATCTGTTAGATTAAGACTTGGAATGACCCCTTCCGATTTTGAAGGTGTTTTGTTCTCAAACTTTGATGCTTTCTTTCCTAAAAATGGCAAGGGGGAATTCAGTGATGCCAGTCTTTCATTTTGCTGTTTCATAAAGTCATCAAGTGCCGCTTTCTTCTTCTCCTGTTCCTTTAAGAATGCATTAGAGGATACATCATTAGGTCTTTGTTGTGGTACTGTTCTAGAAGTAAACGCAGCAGATTTTTCCATTATGTCCGCATTTCTCTCCCTTTCGTGAAGCTCATCTTCAGCGGCCTGTTGGTTGTAGGAGTAGAATTGAAGAACAGTTAGTTTGCTTGATTCTTTTCAATCAATTTAGCAATCAATGAAGCAATCAATCAATTCACACATCAGAACAACCAAAGTTTGTGCCCCTTCATACCTCTTTGAGAATTTCACCTTCATGAGGATTTTCTCGAGCTCTCTCTTCTTCTCTCAGCATCTCAATTTCAGCCTGTTTTGCGGCCTGTCGAGCAGATGCAGCAAGTCTTGCTGCAGCTTCTTGTCTTCTTTTTTCTTCCATCATTGCTTTTTCTTCTACGCTCATGGAGCTTAACTTCCTCTTTCTCTCTTCTTCCAACTTTTTTGCCCAGTACGCATCCTGCGCAGCTTGTAAGTCAGCAAGTCGCTTCTTTTCTGCCTCACGTTTTTCCTCCTCTTCCTTTTGTAGCCTCTCTTCTTCCGCCCGTTTCGCTGCTAGTTTTTCTTCTTCCCTTTTGCGAATCTCTTCATCGCGTCGTTTCTGTTCTTCCAGCATCCTTGCCTTATAGGCTTGCTCTTCTTCTTCCTTCTTTATTCTTGCTTGAGCATCTAATTTTTCTTTCATTATAGCTGCTGATTCCAAACGAGATGCCAATGCATCTCCTTGAGAAACAGGAGGTGACTCCCCAGAATTGACAGTGTTTAAATCTTCTACAAGTTCATTTGCAATCGTCTCATTATTTCCACTGGAAGACTTGTATCCACCCATAGCAGCATAGGTCTTGAATCTATCGGGATTCGTCACCATATCCAAGTACTCCCTTTTCGCAGAGTCATCCCTTCCACTTAGATTCGCGGTTTGATAACCACCATATCTACGTTGAGAAGAAGAGGATGAAGGTTTGTTCCCAATCACCGTATTCCAAAGCGAATCCTTGCGAACAGGTGAGGCTGAATAGGATGATTTTTTACTGACACTGCTGCTGGCTGACGGGATCTCTTGACGAATCCTGGGACCTTTGGGAACCTGAGGCGTTCTAGTAAGGGCATTTCTGAGAAAAGCAGCTTTTTCTTCTTCGGTCATTTGACCTCTCTTGACTCTATTGATACGCTCACGTGCGCTCTCCCCGTAGGTTGTCACGGAAGTTGGAGCCGGTTCCATCTTTTCTTGCCTACTAGCCCTTGCCAAAGGATTCAAAATACTTGTCTTCTTTTCCACGGAAGGTTTCGTATTATTAGTACTATCTTCTTGAGATTTCTTATTCAACTCACCCTTGGTGGAAGATTTTTCCTCTTCTTCTGTGATTGCTTCTAAATCAGCCTTGATTGCTTCAAGAGCCGCTTTGACATCTTGAGGTGGTGGGGATCGGTCTTTCTCATCGCCGTCCTCTTTACTTTTCTTTCCCAGTCCAAACATACTCCGAATGCCCATACAAAGTGCAGTATCTTGCTGTCTTGAAGCGATGTTGTTAAAATAAGTGTCGACCTCTCTTGATTCAAAGTTTGCAAAAGAATTCTTGGACAATGTCGGGTTATTATTCACGTCGTGACGTCTTATTGACGACGTCGTCCCATGGTTGCTCACAAAGCATAAAGTTGGATTCGTCCCCCTGTTGTGGTTATTGTGGTTGATGTTGTGATGGTTGTACGTTGAAGCATCAGATTCAATGGATGTGAGAATTGCTGCAGCGAGCGTAAGCCACTTCATGGTTGTTGGTGTTAGTTTTTCAAATTAATAATTTACTAGAGAGTGAGTGAGTGAAGAAAGCATCCAAGCAACAGTCAGTCAAACGACAATCTAGTTTTAGAGAGAGAAAACGGATTTTTTGAAAAAGAGAGAGAGAAGAACAAACCGTCAAAGTATTCCGCCATCCGGCCTATTCACCTGTGTAGATCCTACTACGGTGATACAACAATGAGACTGTAGGTACCCCGGTAACTACTACTATGTGCAGCACAGTGCTGGTAACAGGTCCCGGTACCCGAGGTAAACCAAGCTGTCCCATTTTTTTTTCAGTATCCACAAGACTCACTCAAAATGT
>JAAMXU010000362.1:0-10126 GCA_019693545.1 Chaetoceros muelleri | reverse complement strand
AATAGGTCTTCCCCTAAACATAACAGAATGGTTATCGTGATTATAATTCTGATTCTTGATATCATCTCCATGATTATGAAACGATTTAGGATCCATCGCGGCATCATCTTCCTTTTTGATAAAACAGTTTCCTTTCTTGACAGGTTTCATGATATCTTCATTGACATGAATGTGCAACGTGATACTCTTCTTTTCCACATAAGTAGAAAAAAACATATCCTCATAGTTGCGTTCATGTAAATAGAAATCCTGACAGATACTGAGATCATGAGATTCAATCCTCATATCGCAAGCGAAACCGTATTCGTAATCAAATGATTTCACAAAGAACGGAAGAAATCCCTGTCTTTCCAATTCATTATCGATCATGCAATTACTGATCGTTCTTAGTGAGGAGAAATAACCTTGCTTATCCATGAAATACTTCGCTAGCATAGGAAATACCATGACCTGTTTTCCTTGAGAGTACACCTTGATAATCATCTTGGCAAAAGTGTCGAAGTATACGGTGGCCTTTTTGCGACCATCGTATTCATCGTCACTGTCCTGACGAAGAGGAGGAACGGGGAGATTACCCGCCTCTTCGGAACTGAGATCAGGATCAGGCTTGCGAGGACTATCATCATCACCGAACTCTGGGAGATCGGGTACATCGGCTAACTTGGAGAAAGGAGCAGAACCGGATTCGATTTTCGAATCGGTACGCTTGGAGTCAATTGACTCTTTCTTACTTTTGGGCGTTTTTGGGCTCATAACCAAAGAAAGCTAATCCGTAGAACAGCTTTGAGGAGAGTGAAAGGGAGAGGAACTGAGAGAGAGAAAGGCTTGTAAAGAAGCTATAGAGCGGTAAGTTTCAATCGTCTTGAAGTCAACTCGAAGCGATTGCTAAGGTAAACTAAAAACGATATTATCAAGAAACTGTGAGCTTATTTTAGAATTGTAGGATTCGTTCTATCGTAGGATCCTACATGTCCACACTTAGTATGACACAGAGAAAGAAGCAGAAAGATGTCTGGGGAACAGACAACAAACCTGGCGTGCCCCGTATATCTATCGTAGAGCAATGACAAATATCGCGCGCGATCTGACCTAATCCCACAGGATTTGTACGTAACCCGTAAGAAGCTCTATCGAATAACGACAGCTGATCTGACATCGTAAACCAATATTCCAAGTAAATAGTCGACCATGAAGTACGCCAAAATATTAGCATCAACAATATTACACAATGTTACATCATAATTTTAAAATTACGTGAAAAAATATTTTGCATGCTGAGGTATGCTTGGGAAAAAATGATCATGAAGTGTTTGCCAGTCGTTCTTTGTATTAACAAGAAGGCATTTTTGCCAGGAGAATTCTTGGCATCTGGTGGAGGATTTGTAAGTGATGGATGCATGAAGTGTTGCTATAGAGATTCAGGAACAAATTGCATGGCATGAGGTCAGAACTGGAGTTGAAAACTCTTACCAAATAACTGGTGCTTGGTTTCCCCTTTTGGGTAATAATAAAAGAACATTCCCATATTCTGAGGAAGTTCTCATGTTGGCTGTCATGTGGCAGGAAGACAACATAATTTCATCATGAACACTAAAAAAATATCATACTACAGTATGCATCTGAATCAATACATCAATTATTACTAAGAAATAATGTGAACTTATCAATCTGTGTGAAATTCTATGTATTCAATCCAATCGTATTTATCCCTTTCAGCCAGCAGCCCTCTTAGTACTACATCCAACATGGATGTTAGTATATTCTTCATTTCTCTGTTTCTGCCTGGTTTCAACTTCATCCTTCAATTCTCTATTACTTGTCTCCATTTTCTGCCCAATTTCCTTCATGATGTGAGTTTTCCTTGTAGATACTTCTGTTTGCAAGGAAGCTGTCTTCTCATCCACATTGTTTGATTTGGGGGGCTTCAACAAGTCTTTAAAATGCTACAATGATTTCAATAGATGACTCGGCAACAACTTTCCTCTGCTTTGCTGCATCCCTATGTTCTTCCTCTTCCACAGCATTCTTACAATTCAATTCAGGCTCTTGATTCCTTTGGTCTGGTGTTTCAAATTTGCTGTTTTTATGATGAATTGCATTTTCAGCTATCCAACTTGCACTTTGCTTTTCACTTCCAAACTCTGCAACATAATCCAAATGGTTCTTCAGGAGCAACTCCACCTTGTCAATACTCCACCACTTCTTTGACTTATACTTCTTTGCATCACAAGTTAACAAAGCCAATAGATGTACCATGTATTCGTCTACCACTGAAGGAACACTTTTTACAAATGTAGTCGGTCATTTTTTGGTACTAGTAGTGAGGGTACAAAGTAGTACTTGATTGGGGAGGACTCCCTAGCCAGAAGGAAACGTAGCCTTTTGATAACCGCATCTTCTTGTTGATGAGGGTTGATGCTACTAGTACTGGACTGAATCATGTAGCATAAAATGAACTCCTAGTAGTAAGTAGCACTGAAAATTTATATCATTTGAATGATCTTTGATACTGTTTGTAAAAATATTTTTATCTAGTTCCATGTCAAGTGGCCTGCTTCCAAAGTTATTCAAATGAAAAGATATCAAAAATCCTCCTGGATAAGTGAAAATAGCGAAAAAGAATCTTTACCCCCTCTGTACGTCGTGTGCCATCCCCCCTGTCTGTCGTTTGGCTACGTTGCACCTCTGGTAGAGAATTGGTAGTATTGTACGTACGTAGTAGCTCTGTTGGTCCTTGGTACAAGTACAGTTAGTATATACATCGTACATACATACTCTGAATAAAGGCCTTATTTCAATGTGCCATATGCTTTCTTCGTCAGAAAGAAGGACTCAGTTGGTGGCGGTGTTGAATCAGCAGAAAAGAAACGCCACTTCTCTCGCACAAACAAGAAGTCCACCAAACTTTATCGTTCTTTATTACCACGAAAACATCTGCAGGTAGAAGTAGTACATCAGTAGTACAGGCAACCAACCAGCCAACCGTAGTAGGGTTATAAACACCTTTCTTCCTTTAGGAGTCGAAGTCAGCAAGATTCTTCCTCAGCCAGCACCAAAGCATCTGCTTCGTCGGCTTTCTTTTCCAGGTCTGCTGTATTGGTTGGTTTCCACCGAGTGCACTGCATCACTCATCTATCGGCACTTAGTACTTACAATCGATATTCTTCATTGCAGAGACTGACATACAGTGAACTCGCTACAGATCAACGAACTACGATACAACAAAGACTCATAAACGGAGTATTCTTGTCGAATTGTCAAAACGCAATCCACTAGACGTTTCCCCAGCTGCTGCTATCCATTTAGAGAATCGCTCACTTTCCCCCGCTGTGTAACAACTTAACCTATTTCAAGATGAAACTCACCAGCAGCTTTCGTTGTGCTCCCGAAAGTGGCAATAGTGGATGCATCCTGCGAGTCAATGAGAGAGGCAACGTCGTCTCTAATTATAAACGGCCAATGATTCATGGTCTAGAAGAGCTAGAACAAGTAGAATGCAAAGAAGAAGAAGAAACCAATGAGTGCAAAGAGAAACATATCGATAACCCTTTGAGTCGTAGACGAAAATCAACGATTTGCGTGTCTTCCAGCCAGACTAGTTCTCTGACGAAACGGTCCAAATCGACTTCTGATCTTTTAGCATTTGCGGTTGCAACGGTGAACGAGGATGATTTGTCATCTGTGAAAGAAATCGTCTTCAGTAACCGTGACTCGGTCGAGTCGCTGATGCATGATAAGGAAGAAACGGCCGTATCAGATTCAAAGGCCGTCTGCCAGAAAAACACAGACGCAAATGAACAAAACGAATTAAACTGCCCATCATCGTTGAAGCCAAATATTTCGCAGGCTGATTGTCCGGATGAGATAGTCGAGCACGTTGAAACCCCCAATGTAGAGCCCACAGTTGGACCTATGGATTCACCAACACTAGCTTCGTCAAAGACTCCGTCTTTGTCATTCGATTCACCATCCCAGTCCTCATCGTTTCATCTGCCTCCAAAAGCAATAGATTTGGCAGAGTTGGACCCTCTCAAGTGTTCCGACATTGCGCCTCTTAGTCCCGATGCTTATATACAAAAACTATTCCAAAGTATGCTAGGTTATGAACCCACTCCACGCCCCACACTGGAACTCTCCTCACTCCCGTACAACTCCACCCGTCAACCTTTCATTGCTCCCATTACGGAGGAGCACATGGCCAACTATGACCTTGACGTCGTTTCGGCGACTCGTGAAAACAATCTTAGTCTCCTGCAAGAACTATTCTCTCAAGGTCGTTCCCTCTCCTGTTGTAATAGGTACGGTGAGAGTCTGCTGCACATGGCCTGTCGAAGAGGCTTCGAGGAAATCGTAACCTTTTTGATGCAAGATGCCGGAGTGGAGATACGCATCACGGATGATTGCGGAAGAACGCCCTTGCACGATGCTCTCTGGAATCGGGATTGTCAGTATGGGATAGTGGATGGATTGGTGAGGACGGATCCATCACTGTTGCTCCTGTGTGATAAGCGTGGACACACGCCTTTTGAGTATGCAAGGAGGGAGCATTGGGATCTTTGGAAGCAATTTTTGTGGGATCGTCGGGAACACATGATGCAGGCATTGGACATGGAAGTTATGGAGCTGTTTCGACTCAAAATATAACTCATGCCTTTGATAGAAGATGAATGGACGTTGACTTTTGGATAAATGGGGAGTTGGTTTTATCAAGCTGCTCCATTGCAGACAGCAGCAATCTTGGTAGAATGGATCAGGTATACTAGATAGAGCTAGAGAGTTGATGTAAACAATATTTTAATCATACATTCTACAGTGTATAAATTTGTAGTTTGTCTATTCGTTTCTTCCCATGATCGCTATTTGACATTAGTCATAATATACGCGCAGAAAGACCAATCCAATATGTATTCATAACTTGACAAAAATCATTATTGATGCACCAATGGATTCTAGTTCTATGCACTCATCATTGCATGCGTCTGAAAATACCGGCTCAGTAGTTGACCTAAAAGTAGCATCTGCGTAATACTCTTTCCAACATTTCATCCAAGATGAAGGTCGAATGGCATACTCACCACCTTCAGGTGGAATCAAACATTCCAAAGCATCCCTGATAATATCATTTGCTCCTTCGAGATCAAAATAGTCCGGACAAAGTAGTATAAGATTATGATTGGATGCCTGTTTCCGTATTTCATGTTCCAATGCTTGAGTGCTATCTTTCAACTCGCAATCTTCTACAGATGCACGTGGAATGTGAGACAGGACAAAATAACCACCTCTCTTCAACAAAAGTGACGTAGTTTCCATGAGAGGTTTCAATGCCGAAAGATCGTAGATCACATCTGTTGCTACAATGGTATCATGTGAAAACTGATCTATTCTTGCATCAGTAGTCGTAGCATCGTCAAACTGTTTCTTTCCCCATTCTAGTTTGACAACATGATAATCTAGGCCAGTACTGGAAAGATTAGCATCACAATTTACTTGACACAAAGATAATGCCACAGGATCGCTATCCGTCAATGTCAAAAGAGAAGGCACTACTGCTTCTTGAATGATATCTGCCCCGGAACTTATACTTGTTGACATCGTGGATGCAAGTCCTACTGCAATCAGCGATGCACCAGTCCCAGCGCCAAGCTCCAAAACCTTTTTCTCATGAAAAAGTATTTTTCGAAGTTTCATTAGAGCAAAATATGATTTTGGTTGCAACGTTTTATCAAGGGAGGATGTAGCCTCTGCTCCTAAATGTTTCAAAGAAGATTGCAATGGGTAAGGGCGAATCACCATACATTTCATGAACCATTGGGCGCCCAACCAAACTCGACTTCCTGTGGCATCTGCGACGCCAGTGGATAAATCCAACATATCGAGCGGTGTGAGAGATTCTAAGCAGCAAAGTTTCATTATGACTCCTGGGTCGGCAGTATCAGATGCAGGTGACGATGCAGTGTGTTTCAAACTTTGTGCATTGCCTCTGCTGCTACCACGCATATCTATGTTTTGCACACCGCATGGAAGGGCCAATGAAAATGTTTGTGTCTGGTAGTAAGAAAATACGTTCGCATCTGCATCCCCATGAGACAAGACATTATAACGATTTGTGGTATTTGGATAATGAGACCAGTCCTCTTCAATTATTTCTTCTTGCATTGGTGTATAGTGTCTGTTTTGCACTTTTATGTGCTAGTATTTGATGTGGGAGATAAGAGCAGAGAGCAGTACGCAGGACAGAGACAGGAACACAACACCAACTGATTGATGTTGATGGGTGGCCAGTGATCACTGGGGGGCGACAATAGAACGTCAAATGACGAAATAAACGCATGGATACAACAAGAATGCAACCTTTTTATGTTTTGCCATGAAATGATATACCCTTGTGACGGGATGTATTTACTTACCATTCGACTTTTTCCCCTTTTATTTAGTGGAAACTTAATTAAAGCGCAATCAACAAGCAATTAGTAGTTTTATAGTTAGTAGCACCAACCTTTGTAATTATTTCCTCTCAAACTGCAAAACAAACACCAACCATACCATGCCAGCCTTTTCCAATTTCATCAACGTTTGGTTTGTGGCATGCATTTATATTCTTGGAAATGTATAAACCGTGATATCATTACTGGTATCTGCAACAAACAGAGAACTAGGAAATGCCACATTGGATGCTCTACTGCTTTCAATAAAGTTGGGCTTTTTCCCATGTTGTACACCAAACAGTATTGTTGGATCATGACTGTTGGTTGTTGACAACGACAAAGCCTTCATAGCATCATCTACTTCCACGGAATTATTCTCCACATTTCCTGAACTACTAGAATGCATACAATCAACAAACATCGTTGATGGGTCGACTCCCTGATAAGCCAAATTCTTTCCCAAATCCCATAAAAAGATAGATCCGTCATTCCCTCCCGTGACCATCAAACGATCCTCTGCCACAATATGCTTTGAATTCACCCCACCAAACTGCGGAAACAGCACCGATGCCACTGCCGCATCATGACCTCCACGAAGACGACATTTCTCCACTAATTTCCTACCATCAACCTCCATTACCACAGCCGTTCCATCTCCCAAACCAGTCAATAGAAGCCTTCCACTTGGACTCCACGCGAGTGAGTTGACAAATGGCGGATTGCAGATTTGATTCATACCATCTTCTTCATCATCTCTCTGTATGGCCAAGGTGGATGAAGGCCTTTTGGGCCGATGGACATCCCACAGACATATGGTACAATCGGTCCCACCCGTGGCAAGATCAACGTTTTTTGCCTTGGGTCGAAATGCCAGCGATGTAACTAGCCCTGATCCACTGGTATCGTGCTGTAAGAGTATTTTATTTGATGGGGCTTGTGAAGATGTCGATATCTTTCGGTTAAGAATTTGATCAGTGACACGAGCCCTTCCATCGTCATCTGCAGATGCCATGTATATTCGTTTGGTTGCCTGATGCGTCATGAGTTGAATTTGGTTGATTTCTTCCCCTCCCTCCAGTGTGGTGACTTGAAAGTCAAAGTCTCGTATAATGGGAGATGTAGCATTCCGTAAATCGTAGCCATAAACGGAACTTCCTACCGAGCAAAAGATTGTAAAAGGGTAACGATAATCATCTTTGGAGCCGCCTACATTGGATGGTTCGATAAGGTCGTTGTACATTATGGGGTGAAAGGCAACCGAGGTAACTTCTTGTCTCTTGGGACTGACTATACAAAGTGATGCCCGTGAAGGATTTGACCGCAAGTCCCATAGCCGAATAGATCCATCTTCGGATCCGCTGAGGAGACAGCAGGGTGAGGGCGTGGAAGGGTTTGTGGAACTCTTCTTATCATGCGCACTATTGCCAGTCTTTAGGCTCTTTTTATGCTGGGGGACGCTGGAACTATGGGCCAAACAAGTCACCGGAGCTTTGTGTCCTTTTAATTCATACTTTTGCACCATGGTAAGGCTATTATTACTCTATCTATATATGAGGCGTATGTATGAAGTCACAGCCAACTTGGTTCACTCTTCATTTATTTAGTGGATTGTGATGCTGTCCTGCTTTGTTGTGTTTGTCGTCGCATGTCGCATGTCAAGGGATGTTAGTTATTGGTTCGTAGGAAGTACAGCAATAGTAGAGTTTGTCAGTAAGGGTACTACAAGGGACGTACGTACCGTACAAGGTACAGTGAATTGTACGAAAGACCGATTCTCAATCAAGACTCTCAAGATGCAAGAAGACCACAGCGAAGAGAGCCATAAAATGATGATGAGAATAATAAATGCACCATTCCACTTTCTCCATGAGCCCAACTTTTCTCATTCCTCTTCAACTCTTGCCTTTTTCAACATTGTCCTTCGTGCCTCCCATACTCTTTACTTTGAGACCCTTGGCCAATGCCTTTTCCAGGATTTTTCTACGTTTATTTTCTCTGATTTCTTCCTCGGTCAGTCTCTTGTTCCTCTCTTCTTCTTCCTTCTTGAGTCCTTTTACCTCATTGACATCAATCATTTTCATTCTGGTTCTACTTTTATTTGCAGTTGTTGTTGTTGTTCCTGCTGCAGTGGTAGTACCGGCCGTTGCTGTACCTCGCCTCATTCCTGGATTCCCTGCAACACCTTTTAGAGCCATGGGCCTTCTCATTTGTGACATGGGATTTGCCAAAGATCTACCCCCGATAGCATTGGCCGCAGCACCACGCCCCAGACCAGACAATCGTGATCTTCCTCCTACTCCTCCTCCAACGACAGACGTTTTGGGCAAACTTTGCCTAGAAGAAGAACTCCCATCGACAGAGGCAGTGACAGATGACAAACCAGACTTGACTTTGGAACGCATCAATAACTCTGCCATACTATTGGATCCAGTCGATGCACCACCATTCCTCGTACTGCTATTATTATTACTGCTAGGGACTCTATTAGCACTCATCATGCCACCGTTGGATCCAGTGCCATTAGTAGCAGCGGTAGCAGCAACTGCATTCATTTTCCTCTTGCGTTCTTCTGCCAAAGCCTTCATCCTTTCCTTTTCTTCCTGCTCTTTCTTCTCTTCCTGTGCCTTGATTCGATCAACTCTCTCATCCACTTGCAGTATATCAGCATTGACATTGACAATAAAATCGCATCGATCATCCAGTTCCGTTATTGCCTCACGAACCACATCCTCCGAACATAATCTATAGCACCATGGAACATAATGAGGATTGATATCGGATCCAATATGAAAGGAATCTAATAGTTTCTCCATTTCCAAATCATCCTTCTCGCCCCCCAAACCCTTGGTCAACGCCACTTCTGCCTCATTTCGAAAGTTCACAGCATCATTGCTTGCCTCCATGATTGACTGTATGATGGAATCCACGGACTTTTTCAAAACTGCATCAGTTTTTCGATTCCTATATATACATTCTCTATTGTCAGCAGCAGCAGCAGCATCGGCATCCGCTGCAGTATCATCGTGACCGTCCTTACTGCAAAACATTTTGCCCTGCACAATTCCCGCCAACACAGGAATCCACGGATCTCGTTGTTCCAAAGTTTGTCCCATATCCTTTTCTTCCGTGGAAATCTTGACCAAAAACTCTTCCAAAATGCCATCGAACGTGTCGTCCTTGTACAGTTGGGAAACGTTCGGTTCAAATCCCAAGAGACCAATGATGCACCGGAGCCTTATAGATTGGGTCATTAGTGAGAAACTCCTATCAATATTTTGAACGATTGTTCCCGGTGTCATGTGATTCTGTGATTGTGTCTTGGAGTAAGAGGTCCCAGCGGATGATGATGATGATGCAACAAGGGAGGAGGAGAAATGGCCTGTACTAGTCGGTTTGGTCAGTTCGAGTGACGAATAAGGCTGCCGTAGTTTGGACTCGATTTGGGTTAAGAAGGCATCGAGTTCATCGAATCTTGCAGTGGATGATTTAGTCGAAGAGGACATTGGATTTGTAATGGGAGGAGGAGCTGACATTGTGTCTTAATTTCTTGCAATGATACTATATATTTGTGTTGGGTGGAATTGTGGGTTTTTTGCTGTTACGTGATTGTGCTCAAACTTCACTGGGCTCTTTGAGATGATATTGTCACAGGTTAGTTCCAAAAATGTCCCATATTTTTACTCTCCCACGTACTGTACTGA
>JAAMXU010000358.1:0-22145 GCA_019693545.1 Chaetoceros muelleri | reverse complement strand
TCCTGAATTAGATCCCTGGCACCAAGTCCAAGTTGATCTTATTGGTCCTTGGCAATTTGATTTTGGACCTCGCCTCAAGATTACTGTGGATGCCTTGAGTGTTATTGATCCTTTCACTGGTTTGCTAGAGTTGTCCAAGCTCAGCAACAAGACCTGTGCCCATGTAGCCACTGTTTTTCATAACATTTGGCTTTGCAGTTATCCCACTCCTACAGCCTGCATCCATGATAATGGTCCAGAATTTATTGCTCAAGAATTTCAAGATGTCCTTCGTTACTATGGAATTAAGGATGTACCTACTACATCTAAGAATCCCCAAGCCAACTCTATCATTGAACGTGTCCATTTGACCATGGGAAATATGCTCCGTGCCCTCATCCTTGAAACCAGGAACAGGAACCAACAACCTCTTCCTGCTGACCTTGAAGACTTCGTTGATACTGCCCTAGCCTGCACCAAACAAGCCATCAATGCCACTGTCCATTCTACTACTAAAGAATCTCCAGGTGCCTTTGTATTCCAACGCAATATGATCCTACCAATACAGTCCTTTGCCAATTGGGAACTTGCCCGCAAGAGCCGCTCTGAGATGATCCACAGCAGGAACCTACTCCGTGAGAACGATCGTCGCCGTCCTTTTGATTGGCAGCCTGGTATGGAAGTCCTAATCAACTTCGAAAAGAACAAAATGGATGCCAAATACATCGGTCCTTTTCCTATTACCAGAGTCCATACTAATGGTAATGTCACTGTCCAGCGTGGCAACAGTTTCCAGCGTGTCAACATCCGTCGTATCAAGCTTTATCATCGTCGTTGAATCCAAGAAGGAGAAGAGTGCCGAGTCCCTCTTCACACGACTGGCTAATAAGCCCAATCGTTCCAATACCCTCAGAAAGTTTAGAAATACGTTATCCCTTGAAACGCATTGTCTGTAAGACGTTCTCCTAGTATTATTCTACACAAGACTACAAGTCCCAGTCATTCAAAATCTATTTACATGCTTGTAAAAACCTCGCTCACAATATCAAAAACAGTATAAAAATAAATATTATAATTTCCAGTTTATCCATTTTCGTAAGGAAGTTATCACTCGTTTTCTTTACGTTTTATCTACTATTTTATATACCTCGAACCCCGGGCTATTGCACCGGAAGGGGGGTTGTCTCGTCCCTCCCTGTTTTCACCCACATTCGAAGACTGATCTCATCTCTCATCTCATTTTTGTGTCTCTCTGTATGTGCTACTGTATGGTAGCGGATAGTACGTACTGTGTGCGTTTTAAAAATATACTCCGTATTATAATAAATTCAATCAATAGAACTGAACTCATCCATCCTTGACCCTACTGTATATCCACGTTGCGTTGTACAATATGAGGAACATCTCCCGACTCTGGTTTCTTCTCCCTTTCTCGTGCAGAGCACTCCTAGGAGAGGCATTTCTTACCCCTGCTCCTGGAGGGCTCCATCGTCTGGTGTGTACAACCGCGGCGGATCCCCCTCCTTTGTCTTGTTGGAATCCGTCACGAACGAATTCCATTCTAAAATCAAATGGACAGACGAACGATCCTTTGTCTAGTATAATATTCCGTACTTTTACAACAAGAAGAAATGTCATTCCTCCTCGTCATGCTGTACGACTGCATTCGACCTCCGGGGGGGAGGGGGGAGAGGCCTTTTCGACATTGGCAACGTCCACGTCCAAGACGATTCAAGCCAAAGCCAAAGCAGGCGAGGATGGATATTCTTTGTTGAGAAGGCCGTTGTCATGGGATTCGGAATCAGATCCAGTATTTGAGGCACCGACGACTCTGGATGAATCGCAGGATGAATCGAATGGAGTCGCGGGAAAACATATTCAAAATCAAAAATGGTTTGAAACCAAACTTGTCAAGAGAAATTATAATTCTGTCGAGAGAAATCATGAAAACTCTAATAATAAAAATGTTCGTGACGATGATTACGATGATGATAAAAAATCATTGGCTGGGTCAACAAATGCTTTGAATCTTTTTCAGCGGACTCTGATGACATTGGATTATCCATTGGTATTGAAGACGCTGCATCAAGAATGTAACACTCTTCCAGCAAAACGGATAGTGGATGCATCGATAGACTTTCAACAAGATGGAAGCAACTACAAGTCAGATTTATCATCGCCATCCTCATCAATCACAACGTCGTCATCATTCATAGTGTCCATGGGTCTTACAGCCAGTAACGTTTCCGAAATTCATGAACGATACAGAGCGGTGTGGGAAATGAAGCAAATACTAGAGGGGAACGTTGTGATTCATGTTCAAGGTAGTAACAGTAGCAGCCGTAGTAGCAGCAGAAAAGGTACAACACATGATGGAGACAATACTAATAATAAAAAACAGCAACAGCAACAGCAGCAAAAAAAGAAGAACAAGAAAAGAAAAATTACTCCTCCACCATTGAATCATCCTACGTTTGACTTGAGGCCCATATGGGAGACCATTGATTCAGGTGGGGTTTTGAATGGTCCTGATGTCTTTGAAATTCGGAGCATTATGGAAGCCTGTCGAGACGTGTATCATTGGTGCCAAGATTTGGAACGAGCCACTGTTGAGAATGATGCCAATGACATTGGTGGTGAAACAACAACAAGTGAACATGTTGTGGAGTCAATGACGTTTGAACAATTACCCTCTTATGGAAAAAATATATTTGTGGATCCAGACTTGTTGGAATTGTTGCAATCAGCATTTGATCAAGAAGGAAAGTTATCAGGAACTACATTTCAGGGTATAGGAAGACTTCGTGCCAAGGTGAGATCTCTCAAGACAGATATTCTTTTATCACTGGATAGGTTACTTTCTACTCCCTCCATGAAAAGCAAGATATCGCTAGAGAGTGGCGGGGCTCTCTATTCAGAGGTTCGAGGAAGAATTGTCATTCCCATTTCGGAACAGTATGCAAACTCGGTGGGGGTTGTTCATGATGTGAGTCGTTCGGGGAAAACAGTGTACATGGAACCCAGTGAAATTGTGAAACCCACGAATGAAATGAATCAAGCAATCATGGAATTGCAGCAAGAAGAAAATAAGGTATGGCGTATGTTGACGGCAAAGATTACAGAAAATAAAAGTGATATTGATCAATCTGTTGCAGTCATTGCACAGTTGGATTTGGTGTTGGCAAGAATTAGACTGGGAGATCAAATTGGGGGTATTATTCCACAAGTAAAGGATGAAGGCGCCATTTCACTCAAAAATGCCAAACACCCAGTACTGTTGTTAAGGGAAATTGAGAACGTAGTAGGATCGGATATCAATATTGGGGAAGGAAAGAATCAAGGGCTCATTTTGACGGGACCAAACAGTGGGGGGAAAACGGTAATACTCAAGTTACTGGGTTTGAGTGCATTGATGGCAAGGGATGGAATACCTATTCCTGCGCATCCAGATGGTGCCAGAGTTGATTATTTCAACCCTGTTCTTGCTGATATTGGTGATTTGCAAAGTGTCGGTGATGACTTATCTACTTTCTCAGGACACATGGTATGTTTATTTGTGCATTTTACCTCTTTTAGATTTTGTCATGGTTTATGGCTCAAAATTAATGTTATCTTCTTTTTTGGGACCTCTTCTGCAGCTTGTTTGTAGAGAAGTTTTGGCAAGCAGTTGTCGAAATGCGCTTGTTTTAATGGATGAGTTGGGAAGTGGAACTGATCCGAACCAGGGAGTCGCTATAGCGCAGGCAATTCTTGAAGCATTGTTGTCAACTGGATCAAGAGTTGCCATAACAACACATTATCTGCAATTGAAACAACTGGCGGCGGCTGACGACAGATTTTCAGTAGCAGCAATGCAATTTATTAATGGGAAACCTTCTTATAAATTGTTACCTGGGATTGTTGGAGAGTCTTTTGCATTAAGTGTTGCGGAAAGGTTGCAGCTGCCTCAATCAGTCATCGACCGTGCAAGTGAACTCATGGACTCAGATACGAAACAAATGGGTGACCTCATTCGAAACATAGAGGATCAAAAAAGTGAACTTGACAAACAATACCTTGAGATGTTAAGAAAAAAGAAAGAAATGGAGGATCTTGAAGAAGAATTGAAAGCGCAAAAAAGAAAACTTGAAAGAGAACAAATCAATGCAAGAAGAACAGAAGCTGCAAAGTTTGCCAAACGGCTTGGAGAAAAGGAACAGATACTTGAAAATATTCTACAGACTCTAAAAAATGACCCTTCTAAGAAAATGATTGTAAAAAGTTGGGACGAAATCAAATACGTTAGACGTGATGCTTTTGTCGAAGCGGAAAATATTCCAAGTGTTTTGCGCCTCAAAGAGAAGGAAGCGTCTGAAGTCTTGGAGCAAATTGGAGATTTGGTTCCAATCGCAGAAATGAGAAAGAAGCCAAGCTTAGAGGTAGGGCAACGTCTTATTATTTGTAAAGAGGGGCCCTTAAAAGGGAAACACGCAGTTTTAGTAACCTTTGGTGGAAAAAAGGTTGACGTGACTGTTCAAGGCGTACGGTTATCTCTGAAATTGACCGAATTGGCATTACCACCAGCTACGAATAAATCGGTGAATGAGAAGAGACAGAATGACGAGAAAGGGAAGTCAATGTCGAAAATGGCTAGAAAGGCACTGGAAGCAGAAAATGATTTATTGGTAGATTTGAACAAGTCGAGTACTGATCAATTATCTTCATCGTCGGTGATGCGATTAAGCTCAAACACAGTTGATTGCCTTGGATGCAGTTTTGAAGAAGCTAGGAGAAAGTGTGAGGATATGTTTGCAAAAGTGATGATGCAAAAGCATCCTATTGTATTCATCCTTCATGGTCACGGGACAAAGGGTGTCTTG
This sequence comes from Chaetoceros muelleri, assembly GCA_019693545.1. Taxonomy (NCBI): domain Eukaryota; phylum Bacillariophyta; class Thalassiosirophyceae; order Chaetocerotales; family Chaetocerotaceae; genus Chaetoceros; species Chaetoceros muelleri. The sequence goes on along the minus strand of JAAMXU010000358.1, from coordinate 17,307 downwards.
AAGACAAAGTTAAGAGAGTGGCTAGGACGTGAGAGGCAATTTGTCAAGAAGTTTGGACCAGCGGATGCTTCAGATGGTGGTGATGCCTTCACGAAGGTTGAGCTCAAGAATTCATTATTATGAACTGGATGCTGTATAACATGAAAAGTGATTATTTTTGTACTGTAGGCTAAAATTTTATATCACAAAAAGTCTTTAATCTTGCCTTTACGTATGTATTTTAGAACGTGCTTCATTTCTTTGAAGAATGTGACACGATTCCAATGAATCTCTTACGTTAGGTATTTATGAATGGAATATCCCATTCTCCCTAGTGATGACATTCATTAACTATCACTGTGTATGATAAGGCAGTTTGTTACATATTTAGAATCATGCAACATATTGGGAGAAAATTATATTGCCGCAATTTCAACACGACTTTGTTTCGGGTGTCTTTTCTGGGTCTCTATCAGCAAACAGTTCTTGACCGTGTCTTAAATTTGCTCCTGCTACTTCGGCGATATACTTTGAATCTCGCGGTTCATCGATTCCCAATGCTTCCCTGGCTTCAGCCATCAAAAAGACACTTCCACATATCACTAGCATTTCATCATTTTCCTCTGCCAAACGCAATGCTGTCTCAACCTGCATCGTAATCGACCTGTTGTTTTCATTAAAATTCGATTTGAGCAATCTAGGTTCGGCACGAAACATATCCTCCAGCTTGGCCGCCCTGGGATGAGCGGCTTCCACAAGATGAAGTTTGTTGGGATCCGAATTAAAATCTAGAAGTGTTTGTCCACATTGCCGCAAGTCCTTGTCAGCAGAAAACCCAACAACCATCCTTATCTTGGATGCCTTATTTGGATGTGTAGCCTGAATCTTCTTTACAAGATACTTCATGGCATCTGGGTTGTGAGCAACATCAAGAATAATAGGTATTAATTTTTCACTTGTTGAACCTCTGACGGTCAACTCTTCAAACCTACAAGGTGGTCGTTGTCCAGTTCCTTTGTGAATCATATCCTCACTGAGAGGAAAGTCTTGAAGATCACCATTCTTCTCCATCACTCTCAACGCAGCTCTTGCAATCATTGCATTCTCAATGTCATAATCAAAATATTCTTCATCATTTGTTGAAGACAAATTTCTTGCCAGCTCAGAGTCTTTCAAAACATCCCAACAGGTATAATAAGCGGAAGCTTGCTTCTCCACGGCACATTTTCTTATCGTTTCATGAGGACAATGTGGTCCAACAAGAACAGGAGCATTGCTCTTAATGATCCCAGCCTTTTCCATGGCAATCAATTCAACGGTATCTCCCAGTATTCGTGTATGTTCCAAACCAATGGAGGTTATCACACAAATACTGGGGGTCCTCACCACATTGGTCGCATCCAGACGCCCACCCAGTCCCGTTTCCAAGACAACTGCATTTACCTTTCTAGACGCGAAGAATTGAAACGCAAGTGCTGTTGTTACCTCAAAAAAAGTAGCAGGTATACGCTCTCTTTCGCAAATATCATAAATCATGGGAAGGAACTGTTCCACCTCTTGTTCGGAAATCAGTTCTTGATTCACTTGCATACGTTCCCGAAACGAGGCAATATGAGGAGACACAAAAAGCCCAACTTTCATCCCTGCCAACTCCAAAGTCCTAGCAATTTTAAGGGACGTGGATCCCTTCCCATTAGTCCCTGCAACATGCACCAGTATCAAATTAGGATCGTCCATGGGATTTCCCAGTGCATTGTGAAGACGCTCAATGTTTTGCAATCCTAGTTTGACAGGATGAAATAGATTAGTGAGATAGAGTCTTCTTACACACTTCTCGTAGAGAGTATAAGGTTTCCCTTGAGAGTCTTTTTCTGGCATGAGGTTGGCAAGTTTTTCAAGATCCGGAGGTGTGTACTGCTCGTCACTAGAAGAAGACGAAGGAGTCGATGATGTGGAGATAGATGATGACGAAGAATAACGCAACAACCTATAAGAAATCGGAGGAGCAACAGAAACGATTTTGTTGAGTTGCCCTCGTATTGGAATGTCAACTGAAAATGCTTGGGCTCCAATACTGCGAATGTTTGTACTAGAACTGGTACTACTAATACTACCACCAACTATACAAGAGTAGACTCTTTTGTGCACTTGAAGAAGAACAGAAGGGATGGTGGCTCTTTGCGAGAGAAGCATTGGATGCTGCTGCAGTACTGATTGCTGATTGACGTGATAAATTGAAAGTAAAGGGAAACTAACAAACACCAGCACAATAATGTACAGGAGTAGTAGGAATGGTGACAGTAGTACTGGTACGTGTACTATTCTGGTCACTGTAGTTGTTAACTTCCAAAATGTTCCACGGCGTGTTCGAGTGTACAACGATCCTGAAATGGGATAGGAAGAAGGATTGATGATTTCAGAAGGAGTGTTGGAATTAGTATTGCTAGGTTTGTGATTTGTACAACGCCATGCAGTGGTAGTTGTATCCTTCATGTTCTTCCCATCATCATATTATCATGTGTGTGTATGGTAGAAAAATGAACTGCAATTTATTTATTCATCGTCCTGGGGGGGTCATCCGGGGCTATGTTGTACGTGCGTATGTTCGTTAGTCCTGTATGCAGACTACTGTATGCAGGTCAACTCTCTACTCTACTACGTAGCTCTACTCTAGCTAGAGTAGAGAGTTTCAAGCACAGTAAGCGCGTACTGTACAGTACGTACCGGTAGTATGATGAGTTGTATGATGAGCGGTAGTAGTACTACCGCCGCTCCGGGTACGACGCACGTACTATACTACTACGACCTACGTACCGTAGTAGCTGTGTAGTACTAACTACCGGTACCTACTACACGCTACAACAGTCCGACCCTCCTCTTCGTACAGTACTGCACTATCAGCCTTCATCAGTATCTTGTCACTTTTTGTCCTTCGATTGTTTCATTTCAATTCATCTCATTTCACTTCACACACTCGTATCTTTCAACAACATGACAACGACAACGCCAACGACGACATCATCCCATACTGCACAAGAGACAAAGAGCAAACTGCTACAGAATTTATTACAAAAAGTACTCCAAGATTCTTCTGCCTCGTTCCAAAAATCATCTCCACAAGCCATCCTTCAGTACATTCAAGACCACAAACTACACCAACCCGCGCTCGTTCTCCATCTCGCTCTCCCCCTTTGGAGGAAGAAGAAATCGTCCTTTTATCAAAAGATTGAATCATCCACACAGCATCTATCCCTATTGGAACAAATTGTAATCGCTGCTCTTTTTGAAAAGAAACATGAACTTGCGAGTGACGTACTGACGGACATTCAGAAAACCGCCGGCGCAAACAGTCTCCGTTATAGGAAACTTCTAGCACTTTGTCTAGAAGCTTCTGAAAAATATGACGATGCACTTGGAATATACAATGATATGCTATCTGAAAATCCATCCAATGTGTATGCACTCAAGCGAAAGTATGTCATTTTGAGATCGCAGCTTCAAGATTTAGAGGCGAGAAAGTGCTTGAACGATTATCTCGAACAAAATGGAAGTGATGCAACCGCTTGGGTGGAGATGGCCAAAACTTGTATGGAACAGGGGGACTATAAGGGTGCAGCATATTGTTATGAGGAAGTTGTTTTGTTTAGTCCCATGGATGCCAATCTGCATTGCACATTGGGAGAATTGTATGTCACAATTGGAGGGGACTCCAATGATGATGACAAGAGAAATTATGTATTGGCAAGGAAACATTTTGCTCAATGTTTGGAATTTGACAAAGGGCATGTGAGGGCCATGTTTGGACTTGTCAGTGCAACCGAGTGTTATTTGGAATGTGTTGAAAAGGATGCATCTCATGATAACAACAAGAAAAAGACGACGAAGAAGGAAGAAGAAGATGTTGATGATGTAGAATTTGTAAAAGATTTGAGAGCTCATGGTGTGCAACAATTGTATAAGAGTTATGAACGAAATACTGCCATGGGAGGAACAAACGTGAAGGAATTGTTGGATATTGTATTTTGAATGTGAATCATGGGCTGTAAGAGGAGGAGGAAGTAAATAATATATATCTGCAACGTGCAACACATATATCATTACAGGTACTTTACTGCTGTACTACACACTGTTACTACTGTACATACAGTACAACTATTGCAATACCACACCGACCGACCTATCTTGTAACAGGTACAAATCATACAGTGTACAGCCGGGACAAACATAATACAACCTTTCATTTTTGTTACACTCTTTGAAAAACACAGACAAACCGACATACAACAAACAAATAGACTACAATACTGTACCGCCTTTGTCTATAAATAATTGCACAATACATTGGGTGGTATCGCTACATATTTTTAGTACTCTATAATATTTATTGAAATAATGTTTCTCCAACGCAACAAAACTGCACTCGTCCTCGGTGTGGCCAACCAAAGATCCCTTGCTTGGTCGTGTGCCCTTTCTCTTTTAAGAGGAGAATTTAATCATGTCATCGTAACCTATCAGAATGATCGCTTTCAAAAATCAGTAAAGGGTTTGGTACAAAACTACAATGATGAGCAAAGCACTGGAGATTCAGTACATTCCACGAACAAATTGCTATCATGTCTCTCTTGCGATATCTCGGAGGAATCTCAGGTAGAGGAGTTGTTTGGTGAGAAAATTCCTTTGCTATTACTACGTAACAAAGGTCCAACTGGTGTTAGCAGCAGTAGTAGCAACAGTAGTCTTCCTGAACGTGATCTTGTGTCCGCACCCGTAAAACTTGATGCGCTAGTTCACTGCATAGCGTTTGCTCCGTCCAAAGCCATGAAGGATTCAACCGTTGATTTACCGTTATTGAATACCGATGTGAAAGATTTTGCTACGGCCCATTGTATATCAGCCCATTCGCTTTTGACTGTCAGTCGTTATGCGCTTCCTCTTTTATCGTCGTCATTGTGTCATACAATCCACCATGACGGAGGAGAAGAAAAAGAAGAAGTTGGACCATTGTCTTGTTCTTCTAATACTACAAAGACATCGATTGGGTCTTCGTCCATAACTGCCCTGACCTATCTAGGTTCAACTCGTGCCGTGAGAAATTATAATGTCATGGGACCTGCAAAGGCTTCCCTAGAAGCATGTGTCAGAGGCCTTGCCATGGAATTATCTCCTCCTCCGCATTGTATTCGTGTGAATGCAATTAGTGCAGGACCAGTGAACACCCTTGCTGCTAGAGGAATAAGAAATTTTAATGATATGAGACATCAAGTACAAGAACGTAGTTTTTTGAAGCGTCATGTGACAGGTGAGGAAGTGGGAAATGCAGTGGAATTTGTCGCTGGAAGTAGAGCAAGTGGGATCACGGGTCAAGTTATATTTTGCGATGGGGGGTATTCTAGTTGGGGTGGTTGAGGGAATGGAAAGGATGGAATTGGATGGAAATGGACATCTCTTGTGGTAGGATTGGATACTGCTGGTTACTGGGCACACTCTCCTTGCATGGTCTTGCTTTTTCAAAGACGACAAATGTATGTAGAAACAAACAATCGTCAATTGCTTTTTTTTTCTCGAAAGGAAACAGGATTGATCATGAATGATGGTGATACTGGTGATCAAGGGAGGTATGATACTGAACAACTAATGTATCTCATCGTAACAGGCCTTTGCTGTATGATTCTACTCTGCGTTTTCCTATTCACACCTTTGGCAAAGAAGTGGGACAGCTTTATTACCAAAGTGCTCGCTGGTAAAACTGCTGCATTGATTAATCAACAATACATGGATCAAGATCAAAGCAGTCATGCAAGTGATGTTATCATGTTAGGATACAATGACCACGAAGTCGCAGAAAGCCATTTCTCCTTGGAGAGAGAAGAGAAAGACAAGGAAGAACAAAAGGACGATGACGACCATGATCAAGTAAGTTGCGTTTCATTTGTCTAATAATGATGGGCACAAAGGTGCTCAAAAGATTCTTGAAGGTATCTCAAATGACTTTTCGACCAATGGAAACTAAAACGCGTGATATCGTGTTGGTGTAGCAAGACAATCATGACTGGGTCCAACAAATGGTTAAAGATTTGACTGAATTGGAGTGTACCAATACCAGTACAGTTCCATCAACAATTCAACAAGCTTGGATGAGACGGACCACTTATGAAAGAGACCATGACAGCGGTGACGACGATAGTCGAATGTCTCGAACCTTGTTTGTGGTGAGAAGTGAGGATGATGAAATGGTCATGAACAGTTCCTTCTCTTCGGATTGCAGTTAGATTACAAATGATTCAGATTCATTCTGCGGCGACAATGAGGAGGGGTTTTCAGGAACTTAGTGAAATATATTGTTTGGTGCGAAAATGGTACACTAAAAGAACAATACATTTCGAATGAATACACGACACGAGAACAATTTTATCCGCAAATAATTCCTCACTGTAGCTAGTATATAATCAAAAGAGAAAAATACAGCTTTGTAATTATTCATAAACATGTATGTTTACAAGGTTCATTGTTCTTGTGCGTACGTCCCATCATATGTTTCGCGTCTATTGCAACTGTTTAGTTGTCGAACTGGTACTTGCACGGGCACCTGACCTGCTTACTGAATATATCCGCTATTGGTGTACATTTTCAAGGTTTGCATGAGAGGAAAGAAAAAGAGGGGAGTTTCATCTACTACACCCTGCTTGGAAACAAACTCTTGAATTGCAAATCCAAAGATGGCAATCATGGCCAGACGACCATTTTTAATTTCAGCCAGTTGCATCCACTTTTTCCCTTCTTCGTCCTTGGGATAAACCTTGAGAGGATCAAACCCAAGATTTCCAGGGAAGTAGCTTGCATCACCACTCTTGGACTTGCTTATGCCATAAAAGTCAATGGCTGCTGCAGCACCAAGGATAGCAATCCAATAAAATGGAGAGACCTTTCCAAGACCGCCATTGAGAATACTGGGAGCTCTATCGGATGCATCCAAGAGAGGATTCAGACCAAGGACACTGGCAATCTTCTTATCAAATAGCTCGGAAATGGGCCAACCTGCAGCAGCAAGCATGGCAAGTCGAGCATGCTTCACTTCGGCTTCACGATAATTCATCAAGTCTGCCTCAGTCTTGGCAAATCCTAGAGGATCAAATCCGACATCTCCCGCAAGTGCACCTGTAAGGGCTGCTGGGCGTGCCATAAAGGGCATCGAAGTTGACATTTGTGGAAGATCATCCGTCACTTGTAGCTTGTCGTCGTCCTCTACAGCAACTGAAGCAATCGAGGAAATTTCCTGTTCTTGTTGTTGCAAAGGCTCCTGAGAAGACATGACACGACTCCCTGAGATAAGTCCACTTCGCATGGAGGAAGTGGACTGGACTGGTGCAAATGCAGCAGTTGTGGCTTGAGACAAGAGGCAAGACAGAATCGATGCGGCAAAAATCTTCATTATTAATATTATTCTTCTTGTTGTCGATGATGGGGAGGAGGACAAGGGTAGAAATTGACTTTTCTTGGTGGGCTGCGTTTTGAAACTCAAGAATTAGAGGAGACTTCGACGTGCAATAGTAACAAATACAATGTTTCCACTTTTTTATGACAAGATGGATGGAAGTTAAAAGTAACTGTAGTGTACTTCTTTGCACGATACTTTGGGAAACATCTATGCATCTCACACATGATGAGTGTACATGAATGAGTCATTCATTCTGCAAGAAAGTGATGAATGCATGTCTCCTTTTTTCATTCTTCTTTTGATGCATAGTAGGCTCATCTCACGTGCAAACAGCAAACATCATCATATCCATGAACCACGACTGACACGACACATCATCATCATCACAACAGCGAGCGATGAGTCATTATTTATGCGTGTTTGTCATTTCTCTCTGTTTTCCTCTTCCTATATCCTCTCTCTTTTTTCTTTTTTATATTTCTTTCTCAGGAGCGGAGCTCCCAATCCGACTGTGGTGATAAAGTCTTATCCATCCATTTGGGGGTGGGGAGTAGGGGGGACAATATGACTTCCAGGGGGGGCGCGAGAAAGGGAGGGGGAACAAACAACCCTCTTGAACTTTCCATATTGTGAAACTTGTTGTTGCTGACGTCAACATGATGTCAACTTCTGTTCTGAACTTCTGGCATCTTTTATCTTTTTCTTTTTTTCCATTCCTTGCCTTCATTCCTTGGCCCACAAAATACATAAATATAAAATCATAACAAATAGTGTATTAGTATAATACGGTATTATAATCCAATAAATATCTTCGACGTCCATCTAACGATTATATATATACACATACATATATATATATTGCGTGTATTGCATCTCACTTGACACATAACGCAGTCATAAAGAAACATCTTATCATTCACATTAAGGCAAGGTATGAATTCATTCAGCAGCATAGCAATTCCTCTCGTTGCATCATGGTTCTTCTTGGTTGTTAGCAGTCAGACCCAGATGTCCCTGGCATTTCAAGCTTGGTGCCCATCCTTTTCTGTGTTTTCTCCTGTCCCTTTGAAGACAGCAACACAATCAAGAACGACTAAGATACAACATTGCCCCAAGAGTTCAAGTACAAGGATTATCTGCTGTCCTCGTGAAGAACGAGGTCGTCCATCACTGGATTCCACCACCCTTGGTAGACTGAGCATGTCCGAAAATGCTCTGCAAGAAGATACTGCTAGCAGCAGCAGTAGTAGTATTCAGGCTGACAACATTCCGCAACTTGATTCATTGTCTCAATTTAATGCAAGACCATGGATGAGTAATTACATTATGGAAAATTTGCAGCAGATACCTGATGAGGCCACTTGCCTACAAACTCTGCAGCAAATCAGGTTTAGCAAAGCAATGCCTTTCTTGCCAAGGCCGCACTACCTGGATGGATCTATGCCAGGAGATTATGGATTTGACCCACTTGGCTTTGTGAAATCCAAAGAAGATCTCATTTTTTACCGTGAGGCTGAAATTAAGCATTCTAGATTGGCTATGCTTGCTGCACTTGGTTGGCCTTTATCTGAATTTTTGAACCGAAAGTTTGCGTCCTTTGTTCACTTGGCACCGGTCGTAGATGTTGATGGAAAGGCACCAAATCCCGTGACAGAATTTGACAAGATAAATGGAAACTTTTGGTTTGCAGTACTTGTTTTTGGATCTCTTGTTGAGTTCTATGATACTTTCAGATCTGTCCGTAAAATTCCTGGATATTACCCTGGCAACTTTGGGTTTGATCCGTTTGGATTCTATCCAAAAGAGGAAGATGAACAAAAATTGATGCAACTCGCAGAAATTAAGCATGGGAGGACTGCCATGATGGCTGTGCTATTTTATGGTATAGAAGAAATGATGACGAACCATGGTGTCGTGCCCTATCTGTAACTAGGCAATGAACAATAAATGACCAATGACTGTGCGCAGTAATTTGAAGCGTAGCCACCCTGTTTCTCTAACAATGATATTGATTACAATCGGCAATTGAGTCGAGTCGAGGAGAACCGAACAAAAGACAGTTTCATAGTCTCCAAATGCATACTACAGTACATCTACATAATGCAAAAGTGATTGACAGATGCGCTTAAGATTGGATGTAATAAATTAAATTTTTAATCTCATTCTCTCTTTTTGTTAATTAAGGTTCTTGATGCATCTTCGATAGAATATCAGTACTGTCTAAACGAAATACCTTGGCGGCGCCGTCATCATGAGCAGATATCACGATGGTATTTGCAGGTTGATTTTCCTTTTCACCCAATATTTCAATCGAGAAGTCATTAATTTGATTGTTATGTTTGCCACAAGTCAAGGTATGGACAAGATTTCCGTTCTTTGCATCCCAAAGACGCACTGCGCCATCGGTGTATGATGCAAATATGACTGGAAGAGTTGGATGCCAGCACAATCTTGTGACTCCTCCCGTTTGGATTGTGGCCCCATTTCCATCTTTTGCTGTGCAAGACTGACGGCACTGCGCATCCATCGCAAGGTCCCAAATTTTCAAAATACCATCCGACCCTCCAGTTGCCACCCAATTAGGATTCAACCCCTTGGGCGCAAAACCAACCGCTTCGATTTCAACCATCATTACTTCTTCATCGTCATCATAATTGTCATCGCTACCAGCTTTTGTCATACTGTTCGTGACCTGCAATGGGTCAAAGTGACGGAGTACTGCAACCACTTTCTTAGCCTGTAAATGCACTACATACGCTTTGCCATTATCCCCACCCGCAATAGCCAATTGGCTATCCACACCACCACCCAAAGCAAGGCAAATCAAACCTGAAACATCCCCATCACCACTTTCTTCTTCAGTCAGTCTAAATACATGCTTACACATTCCAGTCCTTGGGGCCCAAAGACGCATCGTTCCATCCATTCCCACTGTCAAAGCAAATTTTCCGTCCGGTGTAAAAGACCCTCTCGTCACCCCACCGCTCTCACCATTGCATTCGTGACCCACAAACACTTGGAGACATTTTGAAGTTGGTAAGTGGTACATCCAAACAGTACCATCGGAGATAGAGCCAGCAAGTAATACCTGTGACACACGAGTTCCATCATGGACGACAAAAGATAGAAACTAAGGTCAGCGTATGTTCAATAGAATATAACACCACCCAATTATACGAGTGAGTGGAATACAGTTTACTAGCCGTTAATCGACAAAACTTACCGAGCCACCTTTGGGATGAAATGATAAAAATTCCACATCTGTCGGCCCGTCTAAGAGTTGTACCTTCTCTCCACTTTGCGGCTTATACAGAGCAATAGTCCCGTCATATCCCCCAACCGCAAGGAATGTCTGTGTATTTATTGCATCAGTGACGAACTTTTCATTTATAGCGACACAACAAACAGAATCAGTGTGAACATGACAAAGATGCATTGTCTGTAAATTGCCCTCGTCGTCGAGCTTATGAAGATAGGCCTTATCATCCCCGCCTCCTGTTACAATAGAGAGATACCTATCCTCATTGTCATAGTGTGACGCGACTGCATAAATAGGCAAACGATTATGACTATCGATAGTTTGAATTGACATATCAAGAGTTTCCTCATGCGTTCTCAGTGCATCAGCAGAAGTATCTTCTAATGCATCCTCCTCGTCGTCATCCAAGTCCATGGGAGTACCGTCTTCATCGTTCACCTCCACTTCAATGGCTTCTCCTTCTTTGATGAAACTTTCCTCTTCCTCTTCACTGTTGTTTGGCTTATCATGTGAAATTGCTTGTTGGTTGGAATTGAAATCACTCATTTTTTAAAATTTCGATCAGACGACTATTCTTGTGCTCTTCATGATTTATTCTAGTATACAGTGTTCGTCTTTTTGTATTTCTGACAGGTGACGGGAGGTGACGGGGTAGGTAGGATAGGGGGGGGGTGATGTGGGTGGTGGTGGGGGATGGAATGGCGAATGGCTATGCCAAGTCAACGGACAGACGGTACACTCATAGAAAAATCCCCCAATCCCTTGGTGTTTTTTCTAGAGACACAGTGGTTATGAGTACAGATACTGTAGGCACAGAGTTACAACACAACACAACACAACACAACACAACACAACACAACACAACTAGGAAAAGAAAATATAATAAAATTAAAATACCTATTCAACACAACATTCCAAGCTATATTTTCCTAATCAATAGCAAAATATAAGTGATTGTGAGCTTGGCAATTCTGCTATTGCAAGTGCTCACTAGCTACAACGAGCCTTATAATGCTGGTGCTGGTGGAGCTGACAGCTGCAGTAGTGGCAGTGAACCTGATGAGAACTTCCAAAATGTCAATAAAAGAAACTTATTTGAAGAAGTAAATTTTGATATGAATAGTAGGAATATTGAAACAGCAGAAGATATTTTGGAAACTGGAGGGGAGGATGGTGTTCTTGGAGTGATTCAAATCAGCTGTGTTTGCCATGATTATTCAAAAAATGAAATCATTGCTACCTTTGACAGTTACTACATCAGCAAGCCACCTAAATATGCCATGGCCTTGTGTTACAATGAACATGCCACAGGCATCATAGGCCTCCACCATCATAGCCCTGAAATAGCAGATGCAGACTTGCCTCACCACCGCCAAGGCTTTAAATACTTGATAAATTAAAAGATAAAATACCAAAGTAAAAGATTGTGTTATAGTTATAAAAACTACTCTACTACTAGAGTCATGCTGTTGGCGAGAGATAAGTAGAGCCTTAAGCTGATCAACGATCCTCCAATGGAAACTAATATACTATGTCATATTTGGTGAAACAGCTGACTAATCCTTGCTGAGGATTTATCCAAAGCAGACTTATCCCATGTATCTAATGTATGATCATCTTTCCAGAAAATATCAAAGATAGGGACTTGTGGAACCTCAAAACACCAAGTGGCTGGGTCAACCATTTTCATGAAGAGTAGGAGAAAGTCCATAGATTCTGTTTTTAACCCAGTTTTATTTTGGAGTGCAGTAATGTGATATGGACCTGCATTCAAGTCTATATGCTGTACACTATCCCAGGGAGTCAATACATTGATCTCCTTTGGAGGTAGGTGACCATATTGATGGTTCCATAACTTACACTTTTGACATATCGGGCATTTTTGTGCCACCTGTCAGGCTTGATACATCAATCCCTTCCAGTAGCATACATAGGAAATTGTGTTGGCCAAAGTTGCCCCCCAGGGTGACATAAGGAGTGGTGGTGCCAATCCAGTGTCTTCTTCTAAAGCTCTGGTGGCACATATATCTTTCCTTGATACATTACCAACTTGACTCTATCAAGCATCACTCAATCGCATTGGGAATTTTTATCTTGAAGCAATTTATATAAAACCTTGTCAGGTTTGTTGAGCTCAACATTTTGTAGTCATTGCAGCACTTTGACTAGATCAAGCATCGCAACTCCCATATACGTTCTGTACAAATAAATACGCGTCTCTCCAAAAATAATTATTCGACATGACATACAAAATTACGTGCTTCACACATACATAGGAAATGTCCGTATAATCATTTGATAGACAAATGAAGCATACGCTTTGAACTAAATGACTATCTTTCCTTCACATGAACAATTAACCACCGAATGCCGATGCAAAGTTGCACAGTTTTCAATCGGAAAACACGTCAATGAACATACCAATATTAAATAATAATCATTCTTTTGAATAACAATGTTACTGATCAATACAATATTCCTTTTAACATCAATAAGTAATGAGCAATAGTGTTTATATTTATGTATGTATCATTATTCAAATACATTATTATCAAACTTGCGTATTAATTCCCGAGATACATTCCCTAACCCACACTCCCATTCCTCGTAAGTATTGCGCTATCACTTTAACATCGCAAGACCGATTGTTGAATGATATTCTTAAGAAGTAAATAATACCAAGCTAAAAATTTATTGACAGAAGAAGTAATCAATAAAGAAAAACAATGATAACAAATGACTACTATGAACTATCCCAAGCGTCTCCTCATGTTACGATTGGTATGACTGTCGATCATTAGATATGTGTCCTCATTGTCTTCCCTCATCCTTTCTTCATTTGATCGATCCTTTTTAAAGCCTCAACCCTCATACTTGCTCTAGTCCAATGCAATTCTAGTGTTTGTCTATCCAGTTTAATGAAATCTGCCAAAGGAAAAGCTGGATACTTGTCTGTAATTCTGTAATCTCTACTCGCATAACTCCTAAAAACAATCGTCTTGTCCCAAGTACCAGCGTGTCTCCCCATCCTGCCATTCCAGACATCATAGAAGTCATCGAACATTGGACACCTATTGATAATGTCTATTGCCTTTTGATTGGCACACCGCATTTCTTCCACCTCCTCCAATGGGGCGATAAAGTCAACCACAGGTCCTACCTCAAGAAAACACCACGCACTACCGTAATGAAGATCACCCAGCAATGGGATGTCACCTCTATCCATTTTGGCCTTGATATGTCGATAACCAACGGTCTCCAACTCTCGACACATGATAGACAACACCTTTTCTTCTGTAGTATAAGCGTAGGGATCCCTGTCAATTGTACCTTCCATCTCAGCAAGATCAAGAAGTAATCAACAATCGATCAAATCCACATCATCAGGTGGAATAATGTTAGGATGACGATGTTGAGGTCGAACAGTATTTTGACTTCTTGAAGAGAAATGTTCTCATCGCACCTCAGGCCTACGTACGCATTAAATTTTTTTTCACTCAGCAAATATACGGTAATATTTATTTGCTACATATACATGCCCTCACGTTGTGGACTTATTTACAGAGTCCATATTTATCGAAATGTCTCCTAAATACTTAGTGTGAACATATGTATCCACTGAGCAATATTGCATGCACCAAATGAATATACATGTACAATCAATGAAATCAATCTTCACCACCAATTAGGTAATCATGTCTAATACAGTTATCTATTGATGATGTTAATCAACATCAACGAAGCACTTAAACATGCATCAACTAGACTTATATCCAACAACAAAACTTAGTTTTAGTGATTACTCTATTAATATGTCCAAGTCGAATGCTAATACCAACGGCACATACCATATGAAGGACATGAATTAATATGACTATAGAAAGTTATCAAATTTAGATTGGGATACCGGTGCAAATGTAAACAGATTCATCTTCGGACTCATCATCTACATCATGATCCACCTCATCATCATCACTACTCCATTCCCCACTCGATAGCTTGATGATATAAAAATCCTTGATTCTCTGTTCCATAGATTTGCGCCTAACACTCTCCCTGGAGTCTTTGACATGTTCAGTCAATTGAAAGAAGCGCTTCATTCCTGCCTTGTTCCACCCCTGACCACCATCAGACCTATTCTTCCGCCTTTTCTTGACATTGCCATCTTCGGTCTTTTTGAAGAACCCCTTGCAAGTGTATTTGGTCTTGATCTTTTTTCTCTTCTTGTCAGGTCAACCATTGGCAAGTAGTTCCCTAATACCTTTGGCATTGTTTTCCAATATCACCAATGCAAGTCCCTCATCATACGGAGTAAAGAGTTGGGAAACTAACTTCTTGTTTCGACCAATCCTCCATGTGTGCCACGGTCGACTCTCGGTTGTGGAAAAGGGATAAGAGTAAGCGGTAAAGAAAGAATGAATAATTGAAGTTAATTCAATTAAAAGAGAAATTATAAAATTAGGTGTGTTGTAGATAAAAAAAGATTAGATACGTGATGTCTAACGGACAATCACCGTAGCTAATAAAAAAAGATACTACTATTGATTACTACGTACAATAAGCGTGTGACAGTTAACCGGCAGGTTAACCACTAAATAGGATAAAACTACCTACACATATTTATTGTTGTAGCGCATCTATGTCATTGCCCCCCCCAAATCTGTGGTGTTCTACGACAGATTGGAAGTAAGATGCAATTATTATTCAAAAGCTGGTTCGATTCTTCGAATATTAACTTTATCATTAGTAGCTCCAATCTGGAGTCGAACAGTACCGTTTGCAATTACATGCGTGATGCGATACGGTCCTTTTTTCTGTATTTCTAACTTGCGCTGGATGTCTGTCGGTCGCAAGTAGACTTTATCACCAACAGAGTATTGATGGTCGATCTGACCCTTATTTTCTCTGAGGTTATCTTTGATTACTTGTTTTTATTTGTGAGCAGTAATCATTCTCCAATCTACGATAGTCTTTATATTAAAAATCATATCGCGTCCGAAGACTAATTGCGCAGGAGTGGCGCCTAGCGGTGAGTGATACGATGCACGTATAGCCCAAGCAATTGAACTGAGGATCTCACCCCAGGGATCAATGTAATCAAATACACGATTGCGTAAATCTTTAGTGCGAATCATGTTATGAATTACTTGATGAACTCGCTCAACCGGTGCATTCACATGTGGATTCTCCACGGTTGTGCATTTTGGCTTTATATCGAAATCTTTGATTAGAGGTTGAAAATCTTTCTTGAATTCTGAGCCGTTGTCGTATACAACTTCAACTGGCCGAGGATATCTTGATAGCCAATAGTTATTAAATAACTGACTTATTCTAGCAGATGTTTTATCTATATATTCTTTATTACCTGCCTTGACCTCATCGAGATCATAAGTAGGCACTTCTGCTATTTCAAACCATCCAGTAGCTGGATCGATGAAAGTCATGCATGTGAGCTTCAGCTCCGTGCTAACTATTTTATTTGCCGGTTGTTGTTGTTTTGCAGTGACTGTATATGGACCTATCAGATCTACATGAACAGTATGCCATGGTTTTAGTTCTCCTATATCTTTGGGTGGGAGCAATCCATAACGCGCCTTGCATCTTTTGAACATTTGGCATTGCGGACACGCCTTAGCAAACTGCTTGGCTTGATGTGTCAGGCCCTTCCAATAGCACACTTGTAATAATGTATTAGCCAGACGGTCACCACCAGGGTGATTAAGATAATAATGATACCACTCTAGCGTGCGTCCACGAAGAGATTGAGGTACATATATCTTATCCTCATACATAATCAATGTATGACCTTCGAAAAGGCGACTAATATATCCGGATTTTTTATCTTTTAATAGTGCTTTTATTTTAGATTTATTATTTTTAGTTCTTTTTGTTGCTCATTGAACACCTTGACGAGCAAGAGGGGAAAACCATCATCGTTGGCTGTATTCTCCTCAAGGGCGAATAATTCTTTCGCGTGATGTTGAGCATTACTGGGTTCAAGCTCATCTTGATCACAATTTGCCGAGGGCACACGGTTTAGCATATCAGCTACAACATTATCAATGCCAGCGATATGTTGAATGTTCGGACCAAACTCTTCGAGTATTAGTCGCCATCTCATCACTCTCTGTGATTCTGAAACCGTAGCTGCATAAACCAAATTCTTATGGTCTGAAAACACATTGATTTTGTAACCAAACAGTATACCTTGAAACTGTTTGAGACACTCTATGATGGAGAGAAGTTCCTTCTCAGTCATAGTATAATTTCTCTGTGCTTTCGATAGTCTTCGACTGAAGAATGCAATCGGCTTTCCATCTTGACTGGTGATAACAGCACCCAACTGTTTATCAGAGGCATCTGTATGTATATCGAATGGCTTACTCCAATCTGGGTAATTCAAGAGTGTCTCTCTCGAAAACCATTCTTTTCAATTCGAGGAATGTGGACTCCAGTTTGTCATTCCATACGAGATTTTTATTTTTTGGACCACTACCTGGTAGACACTTCAGTGAGTGGAGAGAGAATGTGTGATCGTCGTCTCCACATATCTCTATAGTATTGAACAGAACCAATGATAGCTCTCGCTTCAGTGGTTGTTCTTGGACGATTCATGTCCATAATCCCTTGAATC